>PVIR01027986.1:0-22395 GCA_004026965.1 Petromus typicus
CACACAATCTCATCTCCCCAGAATCACATCTACAGTGGGCGTGCAGCTCCTTAGGTGTCGTCCCAAAGCACAGTTCTTTGAGGAGGACGTCTAGCTGGACACGTGCTTGTCATGTGTACGTCATTACGACGTAAGGGCTGGAAATACTTCTCACGGCTCTTGGCTCCATCATGTAGGCCACTGGTTTTGTCATCTGAATCACCTTATGTTAGAGTTTGATTAGTTTTTCTCGGCCTTCTTCTGCCTGTAGAAGTTTGGGAGTCCAGCACTGACTTCCTATCCTATTCAAATGAACAGTGCTTCTCATAGATGCGAATCTTGTCAAAAAATTTTGAGTCTCCTAAGAGACTTCTGATTGCGATTTGGTCCATTATACAAATGTCTTTGAACGAAAACCAAAAACCAACTAAAATAAACAGCTTCAAAATAAAACAGTAACAACCAAAAAGTCAAATCTCTTAAAAAAAAAAAAAAAAAAAAAGCCCTTGTCTACCTTGGAATTCTTCAGACCCAGCTGCGGGGTAGAACCTTTCAACTTCTTGCAGTTTTATGACCTAACTGCATCTCTGAGGATGTAAAAAAGGTATTTGGAGTCACTCCCTGGTGTGGGTGTCAGAGCCACAGAATACGGCAAAGATAGGTTTGGGTGGAAGGAAGGAGTGGGAGTCACTCAGGCTGGAGTCTGCTGAGTGGGGGAGACAAGCCAGGACTGAGGCCTCAGAACAGACATCCCGGATGGAGATCAGGCTCTTCTAAATATGAACTGAGCTGCTTCTGTTGGGCTATTTATAGTCTTTATTTATTTCTCTCACTATGAATATTCAGAAATCTCATGGTGGAAACAGTAATATGTTTGATTACAGGGTGCTGCCTCAGGCTCCCCAAGAGCTTTACATAATACACCGTATGCATCATGTTATCTTTGTAAAATTTGCAGAATATCTGGCCTCAAGACTTCCAAACACAAACCTCAGGGCTGGGGATTTAGTTCAGTTGGTAGAGTACGTACCTAGCATGTGTGAGACCCTGGCTTTGATTTCTAGCATAGCTGAAAGCAAAAACAAATAAAAAAACCCCACTAAGCTCCTAAGGTCACCCTAGGGCAGAGGAGGCAAACCTATGGCACACTGGCTGCAGTGGGCTGTTGGTGTCATTGAAAGCTCTAAAGGTTTCGCCATCCCTACCCCAGGGTTACATGGAGAAGTATGTGCTGTGTTGGGCTCTCAGAGTAAGCGCTCAATAACTGCAACCTGTTGCTATCTGTTGACACCTGGATTGAGGATACAGGTCTGCACTGGCATTCAAAAGATACTTCTCAAAGGGCCAGGGATTTAGCTCAGTGGTTTCAGCATCTGCCTGGCAAGTACAAGGTTCTGAGTTCTGTCCCCAGTAACCACACACCACAATGCTGGATGTGGTGGCTCACACCTGTAATCCCAGCACTCAGGAAGCAGAGGAAGGAGCATTGCCAAGAGTTCGAGGCTAGCCTGGGCTACATAGTGAATTCAGGGTCAGTATGAACTATAATAAAGCAAGACCCTGTCTCAAAATAAGAGATACTTCTCAGGTAAAAGAAAGGGCAAGACAATACAGGGAGGTGATGTGGCAGAGGGGTGCCAAAGGGAAAATGTGCTCAACCTTGGGAAGGGTCCCTGAGGCTGGTGACTCGGCAGGTGTGTCACCCATGTCTCAGTGAATGGATCTTTCTTCTGGAAGCCAGGGAGGAAAGACCTGGCACATCCTTGGAGGAGTTGATCTGCCTGCTGCAGCCCTGAGGTGGTCCAAGGTCCCTGTTGAGGGACAGATCTGGAGACTCTTTGAGAGGAAAGCCAGTTAGTGTGGGTATGTTTTCATTTCTCTTGGGCCCGTCCACTGGGATTGCTGGGCTGTGTGGCGACTCTGTGTTGAGTCCTCCGAGCAAGTGCCAGACTTGTTCCTGAAGTGGCTGCACTATTCTACGTTTTCACAGCAGTGCAGAAGCGTTTCTATTTCTCCACATCTTTGACAGTACAGCTATCCTCTGGCTTTTAAATTTATAGTCACTCTAGTGTGTGGGAAGCACTATCTCATTGTGATTTATATTTACATTTCCACAGTGGCTAAGATGTTCAGCCTCTTTCCGTGTATTTATTGGCCATTTGTATACCTCTTTTGAGAAATGTATATTCAGACCTTTTGGTGAATTTTCCAATTAGATTACTTGTCTTTTTTATTATTAAGTTGTAAGAGTTCTTTGTATATTTTGGGTACCAGCCCTTTGTAGATCTAAATGACCTGTGAATCTTTTTTTATTATTATTATATGGATTGTCTTTTTACTTTGTTGATGGTATCCTTTGAAGCACAAAAGTTTTTAATTTTGATGATGTCTTATTAATCATTTGTTGATTGAGCTTCATTGTTATATCTAAGAAACTATTGCCTAATTCAGGATCATAAAGATTTATATGTTTTCTTTCTTTCTGTCTGTTTTTCTTTCTGACTTCCTCTTTCTTTCTTTCTTGGTACTAGGGACTGAACCCAGATCCTTAGCCATTTAAAAAAATTTAATTTTTTTACTGGGCATGGAGACTCACACCCAGCAGCCATCAGTACCACATACCACAGTGCCAGGTGTGGTGGCTCATGCCTGTAATCCTAGCACTTGAGAGGCAGAGGCAGTAGGATTGCTGTGAATTTGAGGCTGAACTCAGGGCCAGCCTGAACTACAGACAGAGTCTCACTAAATTGCTAAATTGCTTAGACTGGGCTCAAACTTGCAATCTTCCTGCTTTGGCCTCCTAATTGCTGGGGTTCCAGGTATATGCCACCACACCTGACTCCAACTTGCACATGGAAATCCAGTTGTCCAGTATCATTTGTTTAAGACTCTTCTTTCCCTATTGGCTTATATACCATATATTGTCACTCTTGATTGGATGTGTCAGGATTTATCTCTGAATCTCAGTTCCATTCTGTTGTTATTCTCTTTTCAAGATTGTTTTGGCTATTCTGGATCCCTCAAGTTTCTATGTGAACTTTAGGATTAATTTGACAATTTTTGCAGATGCCAGCTGAGATTTTGATAGAGGTCGCCCGGAATCTATGGACCAATTCGGGGAGCTCTGCCACCTTCATGACAGTAACTCTTCCAGTCGTGAGTGAATGTGGATGTCTTTCCGTGAATTTAGGTGTTTCATTTCTTTGAACAACACTTTGTAGTTTTTAGAGTATATGTTTTGGACTTCTTTTGCTAAATTTATTCTGAAGTAGTTTATTCCTTTTGACAATATTGGAAGTGGAATTGTTTTGAAATTTCAGTTTTGAGTTGCAAGTTATTGCAAGTTTATAGAAATGTAATTTAAATTTTTTTCAAGTATTGGAGATGGAATCCAGGATTTCATCTGTGCTAGATGAGTGATCTATCACTGAGTTAGACAGTCAGTGCCTTTTCACATATCGATCATGCAGCCATGGTGAATTCATTTATTAGTCATAGCTTTGCTTTGTTTTGTTTTTAGTGCTGAGAGTCAAACCCAGGGTCCCCTATGTGCTAAGAAAGTGCACTACCTCTGAGCCAAATACCCGGCCCTTTCCTATTTGTGTGTGTGTGTGTGTGTGTGTGTGTGTGTGTGTGTGTGTGTGTATGTGTGTGTTTTACTTTGGAGTTTTTATATATAAATTCATGTCATCTACAAATCGATATCATGTAACTTTTTTCTTTCCAGTACAGGAAACTTTTATTTCACTTTCTTGCCTAACGCCCTTGCTGGGACTCTGCGGACTGGTGAGATGAGGGAGCATCCCACCCTGTCTCCGGAAGGAGCTGTTTAGGGAGGCTGGACCAGCACACCTGATTGTCTGCACTTGGGGCTGACAAAAAGGCATTTCCTAGGGCTGGGGATGTAGCTCAGCACCATCCCTGCCTGGCAAGTGCGAGGTCCTGAATTCAATCCCTGGTACTGGAAAAAAAAAAAAAAACAGTCATTTTCTGAGTAGTTCTATAAACTCTGTATACCTGGATGTGTGCAGCCAGTAGCCGGCAAATAGGCAGGTATATTATAGATTTTATACATTGTTAATGCAGGAAAGAATTAATTTTGGCAGATTCATTTGGGTTGCATCTTTTGATTATGCCATGGTTCTGAAAAGCACTTTGAGGACCAAAGGTTCCCCAGGGAGAGCATGTGGGGAACACAATGAAGATCTTGTCCCACCGTGAACCCACGTGCCTTCTCTGTAAAGCTCCATCCTTCCCGTGCTCAGGTGAGGCTTGGGCGCTGGCCCGGCCTAGCTTATCCCTGTAGAGGATGCAGACTCAAGGTTTGGATCGCCTTGTAGATCAAAACTCACAGTTGTGAGGCACTGCTGTCTGCTTAACATGCCAAGTGGCCAAAGGCCCTGGGGACTCACAGGCTGTGGCTGGGGGAACAGGTGCTCAGCGTTTTCCTGTTTAGCCCTTTATGGTTAGGTTCTCAGAGATGGAGGCCCTGATCAGGCTCTGGTCCCAGTGACTCTGTCAGGACAGGCTGCTCGGCAGCTGGCTTGCGCTGCTCCGCCCCTCCCGGCGTCTGAATCAGCCACACGAGATGCACAAGGGCGGCAGACCTCGAGCCCCTGCACCCTGAGGTCTCCACATGCTGACTGATGTTGGACCATAGCTTTGGAATGACTAGAAATTTCAAATATAGACAAGTTCCAAACCTGCAGTTCCAAACCTCCCCCTCTCTTGAGGGGGAGCCAGCAGTGGGGACTGTTGATCCAGCCCTGCTTTCTGGTACCACTGAGCTCAGGATTTCGTGCTAGCCAGGGAGGCGCAGCGCCATTGAACTATGTCCCCAGCCCTCGTCCTGCGTCTTTACAAGGGAAGAAACAGTGGCCGTCCTGAAGGAAGAGAGCCGGTTAATCACAGCCAGTTAATCCCCTATCTTCCCTCCATGGCGGCCGTGCAATTCCAACCACCTACTTTTGTCTGCTTCAAACTTTCATGTGGCCTGCAGGGTCCTCTTGAAGCCAGTGCCACCCCACAGAGGGGACAGGTGGTCCCTAGGTAGAGGGGCTTACTGTTTTTCAGAAGTGAAAACCTTTCATTTCACTGAACAGAGGCCCTCCCCCTCTTAACAACAGGAGGGCTGGAAGCCGACAGCTGAGACAGCGGCCTCTGGCTTTATGAAAGGTGACTTTGAAATGCCACATTTGTTCTGACGACGCCTGGGCAGCTGAGCTGTGCTGTGACAAATGACTCCAGTGCGAGGCCACGCTGTCAGGAGCGGTGGGGAATAAAAGGCTCCTACTCAATGGCTCCCCTTTAAAATGTCCCTTTTTATTATGAACTATTTCAAACGCACACATGGAGAACAGGACCATGTTGTCCTGTGGCCCCACCTCACTCGGATATGATAATTAGCAGGATTTTGTCACTCTCCAACTGCGTCTTCTCCCCCTTCCCTGCTGAAGTATTTAAAATAAAATCTCGACCATAATGTGACCTCACCTCTATAGGTTTCTCTCTCTCTTGGAAAAAATAAAATAAGGATATTTTCTTATATAACCACAAAGCCACCTTTATAGCTAATAAAATAAATATCAACCACGTGGGTGCATTGGGTACCCAGTCCATAATCTGATTTCCCTGTTTGTCTCGAAGTGGTTTTTTAATACTCTGATGGGGTTGCTGGAATCTGGAGCCAGAGAAGGCCCAGGGGTGGCATTTGGCCGCCAGTTCTCCGAAGGCCTTTCCAGTCTTGGCCTATTTCTCTTCCTTCTTTTTAAAATTCAATGCTGCTGACATGGAAGGAGCCTGGTCCTTCCTCCCGAGATTTGCTGTACACTCCAGACACCTCCGCTGTGTCTTCGGAACCACGCAAACCTCTTTCCCCTACACTTCTCACACCTTGCCTTGTGCTGTTTTGGACGGTGACTGTCTTCAGTGGTCCATGTGTCACAGGCTCGGCCCCCCCCAGGGGGAATCTCCAAGGGGTGGAGCCTGGTGAGAGGTCTTTAGGCCACTGTGGGGGGCCCTTAAAGGACCCCAGCTCCTCCCCCTCTCTCTTTTGTTTCTTGGCTTAGTTCTGCTTTGACCTCCTCCCCTGAGGTCCTGCTTCACCCAAAGCAGTGAGACCAATCAACTGTTGGTGAAAACCTTTAAAACTATGAGTCAAGATTGTTGGTGCAGCCGGTAATCCCAGCACTCAGGAGGCTGAGGCAAGAGGAGTGCTGAAAGTTTTTTTTTTTTTTTTTAAGGTTTTTTGAGACAGGGTCTCACTTTTGTGGTTCAGGCTGGCCCTGAGCTCAGCCTCAAACTCACATCACAGCAATCCTCTTGCCTCTGCCTCCCGAGTGCTGGGATTACAGGCGTGAGCCACCACACCCGGCACTGTGGTATGCGGTACTGATTGCTGCTGGGCATGAGTCTGCACACCCAGTATAGGTATGTGGTTACCGGGGAATCGAACCTGGGTCCTTGCGCTTGCAAGACCGGCACCGGAACCACTGAGCTAACTCCCTGGCCCGAGTGCTGAAAGTTTAAGACCAGCCTGAACTACACAGTGAGGCTTCATCTCAAAAAAACCTAAAACAAAACAAAAAACCAAAAACTGAGCCAAAATAAACCCTTCTTCTTTCTAAACTGGTTGTCTTTTTGTTACAGTATTAGAAAGCTGACTAACACACAGTGGATTTCTAGTTAGAACTAAGTTCAGCCTTTCAAGGCCCGGTCCTGGGCAGGGCTGCCCGTGTCCTGTTGTACCACAGCAGGAGGCAGATGTTGATACTTTGTCTACTTTGTCTCTCATTTAGTAGGGCCAAAATGGATCTGCAGGTTCAGATACTGACAGCTTGAACTCTCCATGGTGAAATGCCTTGCTTGGTAGCTGTTTGCCAAAGATGACCATCCAATGAGCCAGACCTTTCAGTATGTAACCTCTGTGTATCCCCTTCCCATGAGGCTGGTGGCTCTAGGACTTGCTTTGGTACACTGAAATATGTGATCTCCGAGACAGCTCACAAGAAGCTGTGGTTTATTAGTAAGGATGTCACTCTGAGGGAAGCTGCTAGGTGAAGGCTGTGGCTATTCTGAGATCGCCATGTTATAAGGAGGCCCAAGCCAGGTGTATATATATATGGAGAGAGAGAGAGACTCATTTTTGCCCTTCACACTGGAAGCTGATGAGGCCATCTTGGATATCACGCACGTGGATGACCCCAGCGCTTGCCGCCCTCTGATTCCACCTGTCTGAGAGACCCCAGGTGAGATCGTCGAGCTGAGCCCAAGCAACTCTGAACACGAGTGACTTTGTTTACTCACCTTATGGCTGGGGAGGGCCCTGCCGTCAACACAGACACTAGTCCGCTTTTCCTCTCAGTGTCTCCACCGTTCTCTGACCCAGTGACTTTATTAGGGGCTATAAAATGACTTTCTGGTTATATCTTCTTTCTTATATTTGTTGTAGGAATTCTTTCCCTCACCAGCTAGGGCTCTTTGGTTCCCTTGACCTGTGGCGTCTAGATGAGAAGCAGAGAAACTGTGGGATTCTTTTTTTTGTGTCGGTGGTCCACTTCCTCTACAAGAGTGACTTCGCTTTCCTTGGGTTCATAGCCCAGATCAAGGAGAGAGAGAGAGAGAGAAGGGGAGAGACAGATCAGAAGACGCCTGAGGACGGTGGACAGGGAGCTCGGTTTCCAAGGAAACCGCAGGTAACCATCAGGCCCTCTGTGGATCATTCTTTCTTCTCCTGTTAAAAGCAAGGTTCTGTCACCTTTGCAGCCAGGTGGGTGCTTGGACAGGGAGACTATGAGACTGAAGAGTGAAGCCCCTGGCCTGCTTCT
Source organism: Petromus typicus (assembly GCA_004026965.1). Taxonomy (NCBI): domain Eukaryota; kingdom Metazoa; phylum Chordata; class Mammalia; order Rodentia; family Petromuridae; genus Petromus; species Petromus typicus. The sequence goes on from PVIR01027986.1 coordinate 7,806, forward strand.
GCTCACCGCCCCTGTGAGCCCTGTGGTTTCTTTCAGACACAGACCCCGCCTCTGCCTGCACTTCCATCTCATCCTCCAATCAGCTTGAGGGACAGGGCCCCTGTGAAGCCCATTTCACAGGTGAGGAAGCAGAGGCTGAGGTCACCTTCCTCCTTCAAGGCCAGGTCTCTTAAGCTGAGCCAGGATCAGCATTCTGGTCACCCGCCATGGCTGATTGATGAAGACCTTTGATTACACTTTGTCAGATCACAAAGATAATACTTAGTTAAATACAAGTATTTAGAAAATAGAGGAAAAAAAACACATAAAAGTCATTGTCTCCCCTTCAAATAGAAAACATGTCTATTCTTAGCCCCATAGTTCTAGCAAGACACATTTCCAGGCCTCACCCCAAGCTGCTGAGTCAGTAGGTTTGGAGGAAGCTAAAACTGCATTTCTAACAAGTTTGTGGGTGCTGCCGCTGCTGTTGGTTTGAGGACCCCCCACTTCAGGAGCACTGCCAAGCTCAGGGTTGCCTCGGCACTACTGACCCTGGGGCTGGTGACAGACTGGGATGAAGGCTGTCCTGGGCATTGTCTCCACCCAGGACATGCCAGAGACACATTCCTCCTGAGACGCAGCAGTCAGAAATGTCTGCAGACATCGCCAAATGTCCACTGGGGGTGGAGGGACAAACCTGTCTCCAGTAAAAATCCCAGCTCTATTCTTATTATGCCTATTTACATGGGCACTGAGAGACCCTCCCACTCATATTTCTTTTTCCTCAAGAATAAAGTCAAACTATGAATACAGTTTTATAACTTGCTCTTTTTTATCTCACCACATATTGCCGATTAACTCAGCAATTAGCTCTGCTGGCAGCAAAGAGAAACAAGTTTTCTGTGCAGGTGATGTGGGAAGCATCGCTTGGAGGCCAGAAAGCAAGAGAGATACTTGTCAGAGCCTCGTCCTTTTGTGCAGGTTTGGGGACCTCTGGCTTTGGGGCAGGAGCTTAGGAAGCTCTTTCTGCTTCCCTCAAATGCTTTCTTAGCTCGGAAGAAAAATTCACTCACAGTGGGTTCCAGAGAAGAACCCAGAGACTCAGCTTGTCCAGAGTGGGGAGTGAGGGCTTCCGGCTGGCCTGTCAGCGATAAGTGGCTGGGTTGCAATGGATCCAGGCCAGGGGCCGGTGCTCTGGCCACACAGTCTCAGTGAAGGCTTCAGAATGGCTTCTGGGATTTTTGTCACCTCTGTTATTCCTAAGGTTGTCCTGCCTTCCAGCCTCAGGGTTCACTGGTTCCCACACCAGGAATCAGAGCTGTCATGTAGGAGGCTAATGTCAGAGCTACAACTACGGATGTTAGGTGCTGGCCGGGCGGGGCTGCTGGGAGCGACACAGGGTCCTCACTGCTCCTTTCATGGCTGCCTCTCTAGCGTCCTCTCCTCCCTCCTTCTGTGGCATGTAGCTGTCAAAGGGACTGAGTGGAATGAACACTGGCTCCATGGGGACCCAGACTGGGCTGAGCCAATTCACGATTCCCCACCCTCTACCCCATGGAGATTGATCTGATTCAGGGAAGGCACATCTCCACACTCGCAGTGTGCCAGGTCTTGTAGAATCGGCTTGTGAGAATCCACCAGACGCCCTCTCTCCAGCTGTTAGCAGGTTGGTAGGAATGTGTACACTGCTGGAATTGGCAAAGGCTGAAAATCAGAGCTTTCTGCCTTCAGATGAGGCCTCGCCAGCAGCACAGCTCTGGATTTCTCCACTAACTGTGATCTATCATCCGGGGCCATCCAGCTGCTAAGGGCGGTCACCCTAGAGACACAGAGGGCTGAGGCCTAGACAAAGCCAATGTCTTGAAGAGAGAGTAGAGAGATGGAGTGTGGCTTTTGGTGACATTGTCTGGTTTTCTCATTTTCTTGACAGCAGCCTAAGTGACACTGCTTGGCAACTGGGGTGGGATCTCAGAGGCCAGTAAAGTACTAGGTCAGGACCCTCCATCCACCCACTGCTGCCTTTGCCTGTGCAGGCTTATATTTGTCACTGAGCAAAGCACTGTAGGTTTTTTGTTTGTTTGTTTGTTTGTTTGTTTTGAGACGGGGTCTTGCTTTGTAGCTCAGGTTGGCCTTGAGCTCATTATGTAGCCCAGGCAAGCCTTGAACTCAGCAATCCTCCTGCCTCTGCCTCCTGAGTGCTGGGATTACAGGTGTGAGCCACCATGCCCAGCACTGTGGTATGTAGTTACTGGGGATCAAACTTAGGACCTAGCACTTGCAAGGCTGGTGCCAGAACTACTAAGCTAAGTCCTTGGCCCAAAAGCGCTACAGTCCTGTGTGTAGTGTGGTCCTCCTACTCCTTCTTGAGAGTGAGCTCCCTCCTGATGAGTCATATCCTCTTGACCTAGAAATGAGCCTGTCTTGGCCAGGCCAGCCCTCGGACTCTGATGTGAAATTAGGAGGAAAGTAAAGAGTAGAAGGGAAGATGAGGGCTGGCCTGGTGTCCCGGGGTGTTGTTGGTGACTAGAGATTGGGGGTGGGGGGCTCACCTGTGAGACCAACAGGCCATGAGTAAATAGGACAGACAGTTTCACCCAGTGTGATTGCAGTCTTATGTCATTTCCTGAGGATCACTGTCAAGGATACCTGAACAACCTTTGGGACACGAGCCTTAGATGCAGCCCTAGACTGTATTTATGAGTCTTGTCTGACTTTTGCCTCTGCCGATATCCCAGCTACCCAAGGGGCTCAGATATCTGGGACAGAGCTGGGACTGGCTGAGTCTGAGAAGGATTCTGACTGGCTCTTCTGGAATTTTCCCAGGAAAGACATGGTGGGCCCAGGTATCCAGTGAGCAAAGAGTCCGGAGCTACAGGAACAAAGTGTTTGGGTTTGTCTTCCCTCCTTTCTTTTCCTCTCCTCCCTCTCCTTCTTCTCTCGCTCTCTCTCTCCTTTCTCTTTCTTCTGAGAAGTCTCCCAACCCTATTCTTGTGCTTTGATCTCTTTTCTACCAAAGCATGAGGAACACAGCAGAATGTAGTTACCTGGGAGAAAATGGCAGAAGTGGCCCAGGGTTAGAAGCATTTCTGAGCAGCAGAATCCATTTCCTCTTTTCCATCTGAGGGCGTACACAAGCCAGCGGCCTTGGACAAAGTCTAACACCAGTTCCATTAGCCTTCACGTAGCTGGAAAGTGGTGTTCAGGAGCTGGTTCTGGTCTTTCCAAAACCCCTTTGCAAACGGAGGAAGCAGCATCCCCAAAGGTCACCAGTCTCTCCATACCCTGGTGAGGGGGATCTTGCCAAACTCAACCACATCAACCATGCACCTTCCCGCTGGAAATGGACTTCTCTTGGCTCCTGGGACACTCCTGGTAGACCCTAAGCTGTTTCTGTTTCCTTCCGAAGGCCGAGGGCGCACTTCCTCAAAGTCTCCCCTGTTGTGGCATTGGCTGTCTTGCCCACCACAGGGGCATCTCCAGGGATTGTATCTTTTGGTTTCAGCCTCATTTCTCTCTAGAATGAGGGTGCACAACCTCGGGGACCTGAGTGCTTCAATGCTGAGACTGTCCCCCTCCCCCAACAAAAAACCACAAGAGGCCATTCCTTTGCTGCAGGGCTCATAAGGAGAGACTCAGGAGCTCTGAAGAAGCTCGGCTCCTAATGGCAGTGCAGTGCCAGAGAGGTCACGGGCAGAATGTCCTGAGCCAGGTGCAAGGCAATGGAGTGCTGTTATGGTTTAGAGCTGAAACATCCCCTCAAAACTAGTGTGAGTGGAAGGTGGCTGGATCATGGGCCTCTCCTGAGGAGCTCATGGCTGGATGTGTTTGGAGGTGGGGCCTGGTGGGAGGTGGGTTGTGGGTTGTGTCCTGGAAGGGTGTACTCTTGTGTACTCTTGTCCCTTACTCCTCCCTCACTCTGCTTCCTGAAGCCATGGTGTGAGCATCTTTTCTCCACAGTGCCCCTCTGAAACTTTGACCTGAAATAACCTCTCCTCGAAGTTCTGGTGCTGGAAACTGCTTCCGAGGGTGGCAGAGTGACTGAGACAGGAGGGACAGCTGTGAACTGCCAGAGGGTGCCTGTGTAGAGGGCAAGGGACAGCTCCACTCCAGCTGACAGCTGTCACGACAGAATGATGAGGTCTGGCACAGTGGAGTAGCACTCATCTTGCAGGGCTGTGGACGAGGACAAATGCAAGGTGCGTATGCAGAGTTGGATGCACAGCATGAAGCCAGTGTACACAGCTGCCTCCTCTAGGAAGCTTCTAGACTCTTTCAGCCATCTTTGCTTCCTCTAAATGGCTGTGCCCCTCATGTGGTCCTGAGAGGTGTTGTTGGGTGACAGGATGTGTCAGTCAGTTGCTGTGTCATCGTTCTGTGTAACAAACTTCTCCCAAACTCAGTGACTTGTTCTCATGAACCCAGGAGCAGTTTCTCATGATTTTGTGGATGGCTGGAGCTCAGATGGTGCAGGTGGGGCTCAAGCTGGGGACACAGGCAGTTTCTTGCTGCTGGTCTGGGCTCAGACAGCTCAGCTCCAGGTGACTCTGGTCCTCTGGCCAAGTGGGTGCACTGTGGCCCCATTTCTCTCAAAGCAGCAGTTTAGACACAAGTGGGTAAATGGGACAGATGAGGCTCCCAGGAACTGAATAAGAATCCATTTAATCAAGTATCGACCTCAAAGAGCGAGGAACAACCCCCCACCCACAAGGTCACAGCAGATGTTTCTTTGCTCCTATGGACAGGGTCCATCCCAAATGGTCTGAGGTCCCTGTAAAAAACTGTCACTGGAGAAGGGGCTGGGGCTGCAGAGAAGTGGGAGGGAAGAGAAGAACTCACCCAAGCATCGAGGTACACTCATTGCTTACTGAAAGAATTTAGACCTTCTGTTCATGAATACAAGAAGTAGGTTTTCTCAGGGTGGAAGCTGAGATGTTTCTGGGGGTTGATGCCTAGGGGTGGGACTTTGGGATTATCTTGTTACCATAAGGAAGTGCTGGTTACTTCCACAGCAGGCAGACCTGTAAGAGGCAGCAGGCAAACTTAACATGTAATCCCAGTACTCAGAAAGGAGGCTGAGGCAGGAGAATCGCAAGTTGGAGGATAGCCTGACCAACTTTTGAGACCTTGTCTCAAAATAAAATTTTAAAAGGCTGGGGATGTAATCCAGTGGTTGAGCACCCCTGGGGTCAATCCTTAGTACTAACAAGTAAATAAATAACATTAAATAAATACAAACATAAATTTTAAAAAAGAGCAGGTAACAGGAGTGTACAGACTGTTATTTATCCGATCTACTGCTGGACATGGGGTCATCTGTAGTTTGGGGCTGTGAGTAATGTTGCTATGGACACTGTCTAGACTTGTCTTTTTGTGATCATATTCATTTTTATTGGGTGTTTACCCAAGAGAATCACTTGATTATAGATTGGACAAGTCTTTAGCTTTAGTAGATTAAGACAAATGGTTTTCCAAAGTGGATATGTAGAATGGATTTCCCCTCTTCTTCTTTTGCTTTCCCCCCTCCTTTCTTCCTTTTTCTGTCTTTTCTTCTTTCCTTTGAATTTAATAGGAGAATTTAGCCCATTCACATTTATTGTGATAAGTGACATCATTCACTTTTCTCTTTTCCATCTTACTTTATGTCACTGCTGGTATTCGCCATGGTTCCACCACAAGGGACAGAGTTTGTCATATAAACACAGAGGGATTTATATACAGAGTTTGGTGGCTCCAAGGTCATTGGAGTGCAGATCTGGGGCTCCTATCATGCCCACCCCACAGAACTGGCCGGAAAGGAGCTGCTATTTCTGGCAGAACCAGAGGCCTCAGACACTTCCCCCCTAGATCCTGGCTTAGGGCCCTCGTACCCCTGCTGGGTGAGGGGCCCATGCAGCTTGGTGCCCGTGGGCTCCAGGATGGCACAGCTCACCCAGGGTTCACCCCAGTGACGACACTCAGCATTTGTCTCTTCCTCGAACTTAAGCTTTTAATTTTATCATGCTGGATCCAAGTTAAATACTAAAAACACCCTCCTTCCTTGTTTCACATTTCCACTCTGAGAACACTGTCCCAGGAAGAGGGCCAGGGACCCTCTTCTTCTTGGCTGCAGTGTCTGAGTTGGCTTGATGCTTTTAGAACTGTTTACTACAGCCATAGGCTCTGATCCTAAGTTCCCTGATTATGTTTCTTTCTTTCTTTCTTTTTTTTGAGGCAGGGTCTCACTTTGTAGTTCAGGCTGGCCCTGAGCTCAGCCTCAAGCCCACATCACAGCAATCCTCCTGCCTCTGCCTCCTGAGTGCTGGGATGACAGGCGTGAGCCACCACGCCCGGCACTGGATGCTGCTGGGCGTGAGTCTCCACGTCCAGTATGGTATGTGGTTACTGAGGATCGAACCCGGTTCCTTGTGCTTGCAAGACAGGCGCCAAAACCACTAAGCTAAATCCTCAGCCCTCCTCTAATATTTCTTAAGTGATCGCATATCCTTTGCTTCATCTCTTTCTTCTCAGGAAGCAGACAGCTCACTGTGGCTGGTCCTGGAGCGGATTCCTCAAACTCCCTATCTTGTTATTGTTGGTTTCTTAGCTCTATGATTTTACCCTTTGGTATGAGGGAACTCTTCCATCTGATATTTTCAGATGCAGACTTTGCCTTCAGAGTATCTTTCTTTTTTTCCACTTTCGCTATTGATTTTTTGAAAAGTACTGGGTATTACACTCACGTCTGGCACATGCTAAGGCAAGTGCTCTACCACTGACTTACATTTCTAGGTTTTTAATTGTTAATTTTGAGGCAGGGTCTCCCTAAATTGCCCTGGCTGGCCTTGCACTTGCAGTCCTTCTGCCTCAATCTCCCAATTAGCTGGGGTTACAGGTGTGAGCTACCACTAATGGTTCAATACAATTTTAAATTCTGGAGTGTGTGTGTGTGTGCACTTTTAGTTCTCAAAGCTGTCTTTCTGGCGGTTGTTTGTCCCAGGAAGGCTCCCATACATATCACAGAGGCTTCTTCCCTTCACAGTCTCAGTCTCGGTCCCTCTAGCCTGTTATTTTTCTTTTCATGCCCAGAGAAGCAACCCCCTGGGGGGTCAGTGTGGATGGAACAGCAGGAGCTTCCTGGTTAGTTCCACCTGAGGTGAAGACAGGAAAGGGGCTGGTGACAGTGCCCTGGCCAAACAGTACACCTTATGCAGGCAAACTCCCAGGCTTGACAGAGATCTTCTGATACACATCATGTCAGATGCGCCTGTCTTGGTGGATGCAAAGAGAACCCAGAGGCCATGGAGAATTCTGAAAGGGAGCTTTGCCAAGGAAGGACTAAGACCCATTTGAAGGCTGCAGGAAGGACTAACAGAGTCTTGCAGCAACACGCTTCTCAGTGTTCATTAAAGGAAGCTCATTTTTCCTAACACACAGCTAAATATTTCCTAGCTTTCCCTGCAGCTGGACGGGCTGCACCACCATGTGACTTGCTCTATCCAATCAGCTGTGAGCAGAAGGCATGCATGCCACCTGCACGGTTTCTCTGTGCACCGTGAACTGGGCCATGTGTGAGGAGGGCAGAACAAGCAAAGGAGTGTAGATCCGGGCCACTGCTGCTGGGGAACTACACGAGGGAAGCAACTGGCCAGGAATATTCACCGTGGACTTGCTTAAACTCGTGTTAACACAGAAATTCAGGATATGTTTCTTACAGCAGCAGGTTTTTGCTGACTAATTAGAGTAACCATAGATTGAGGGGCTGTATCCCCAGTCTCCCTTGAAGTTAGGGTACAGACCTGGGCTGAGGGAAGGAAGCCAAGCATGGAAGCCAGCAGGACCTGTGCAGACTTTACTTGTGACAATTTTTTTCCAGGTGTCATTGCCTTTCAAGATTATCTATTTATGAATGAAAGATAAATTTCATGTACATAAGGTTTAGATTATTAAGTTGCCAAAAAGATGAACTATTTGTTTCTGCTTTTCAGGTTATATTTACAGAGGTCTTCCATAAATCCAAGGTTATAAAAATATCAAATAATAGTAAAAATATTACTAAACTTAAATATTATTTCATTTGGGCTGGGGATTTAGCTCAGTGGTTTCAGCGCCTGTCTTGCAAGCGCAAGTACCCGGCATTGATTTCCTGGTAACCACATACCATACTGGGTGTGGAGACTCATGCCCAGCAGCAATCAGTACCACATACCACAGTGCCGGGCGTGGTGGCTCACGCCTGTAATCCCAGCACTCGGGAGGCAGAGGCAGGAGGATTGCTGTGATGTGAGTTGGAGGCTGAACTCAGGGCCAGCCTAAACTACAAAGCGAGACCCTGTCTCAAAAAAAAGATTCAAATAAGATCAAAGATCAAAGAAGAGGATATAGCCTTTGAAAAACCAGAAATAACATAAAGGCCTAATAATAAATGTCTGTTTAATTTACTTAAACATAAGTAGCTATCCCTTCCTGTCTATAGGAAACTGGTCCCAAGGGCCTCCTCCTACAAATACCAAAACTCACCGATGCTGAATTCTTTCATATAAAATTCTAGTGTTTGCACATAACATACATATTCTCCTTAAATCAGCTCTAAATTTATTATAATATTATAATACCTAAGTGCTGGATAGTTTTATTGTTTTGGGAATAATAACAGGTACCACGTTCTACTTGGATGCAGTATTTTTTTCCAGGTATTTTGTACCTGCAGCTGGTTGAACACATGGATTAGAAGCTGTGGGTTTGGGGCTGACTGAAGGCAAACACTACTGCTAGGGTTAAAATAAAAATAAATTAGTTCTCTGCTCTTTTCTCAGATTCCCCAAATCCCTTCTTTAGGAGACACCACTTTCAGCTTTTTTTTTTAGGTTTTTTGAGACAGGGTCTCGCTTTGTGGTTCAGGCTGGCCCTGAGCTCAGCCTCCAACTCACATCACAGCAATCCTCCTGCCTCTGCCTCCCGAGTGCTGGGATGACAGGCGTGAGCCACCACGCCCGGCACTGAGATATGTGGTACTGGTTGCTGCTGGGTGTGAGTCTCCACACTCAGTATTGTTATGTGGTTACCGGGGGTCCTTGCGCTTGCAAGACAGGCGCCGGAACCACTGAGCTAACTCCCCGGCCCCCACTTTCAGCTTTTTAATAGATATTTCCTCCAAAAAAACCCCCACTTCATTTCTAAACGAAACGGTTCACTCTGTTAATTCTTGAGTTTCAGTTTAGTTGTATTTCTTGCTCCCATGGAAATGGAGATCTTATTTTCTTACCATCCCTGCTTCTGTCATCTGTCCTTTCCAGCCCCTTTGTAAACTACAGACCCCTTTGTTTTTTCCTGGTGGTTGTTGCACACACGGAAGAAGCAAGTTGGTTCTCTACCGGTTCCCTGGGGTTTGGAGCCCAGGCTCTGTGCGCTGCTCCTCCATCCCTGTGAGTCCCAGCCTGTGGCAGTGGGATGTAGCTTGTCTTAAAGGGCCAGGCTGTAAATACTTAGGCTTTGTGGGTGGTGGTGGTGTAGACTGCCGGGCGGGGACCTGTCCCAGAAAGCCTGAGGTGGGGCCCTGTTTGCAGACCCCAGGCTTGGCAAGCCTCAGCCTGAGCTGCACTCCATTGGCTAGGCCACGCCCTTCCCTGGGAGGCCAGGTGCCTCCTTGTTCCCAGCTGCACTGTATCACGAGAAACACAGAGAGAGGTCAAAACTGAAAGCGACGGTTCTCTCCTGGTACCACCGCATTTTTGGGGAAGTTTATAAACGGGGAAGTGAGAGCTCTGTCTCTGTCCCCTACACACCGCTGCCTCCCTGAGAAGCCCTTCCAGTTGGGTACCACTTCCTGCAGCCCCCGGGCCTGTTCCCCAACGTGCTGCCTGCGTGGGGATCGCCCCACTTCTGCCCTGCCGGTGCGACCTTCCAGCCCCCCACCCCGCCGTGACAGCTGACTCACCATTCTCCTCACTGACTGGAGACAGAGAGTGGATTTTAAGTGACTTTCTCATTTCCCCCAGGAGGCAGAAGAGGGGCAGAGACGAGACATCGTGAGTGCTGGATGACTTGGCGTGCCTCCTTAGGGTGGGCAGAGGCAGGATGGGGAGGGGCGGGATACAGATGTCCCCAAATTTCCCTTTGCGACCTCTGCTGCCCAAGGCCCTGGCTGTGACCCTTCCTGAGAACTTGCCACCGGCAGGACCACAGTCTTGCCCTCCAGCCCCCGGCGACTTGCGCGACCCCCGCTAGATGGCGCTCTCGACCGCACTGTCCCTCCCTGAGGCGGACCACACAGGGACCCCATCTGGTGGGGCAGGGGGAGGGCCGAGCTAGAAGCAGAGCCGAGTCCACGCCGGATCTGGTTCCTAGGACTGCAACCTCAGGCTCCTGCTGGCTTCTTTTTGGCTGGAGCTTTAAAGAAACAGGTGCACTCAGATCGCACCTTTGCAGGATTGGTCATCAAGCGGTGCCTTGAAGCTCACGGACTATGGCCCTGCTCCTGCCCGTGGGCGTGGGGGCGGGCAGCGCGAAGGCGGAGAGCTGGAAGGTCGTCCGCAGGGGGAAGGAAAGGGCCCTCTGCTCCCCTTGTCTGTAGATGGAGGGATCTACAGAGCTGCTCCCAGAGCTTGATGCTTGTCCCCTGCGGCTTGCTGACGTGGTGGGTGGGTGACTGACACGCACCAGAGACAACGGAATAGTGATTGATTAGTGGATCAGCCGGAGGTAGCAGAGGAGACGGCTGGGGCCCAGAGGTACGTGCCTGTCTGGTGGCTGCTGGTGGCGTCCTTCCCTATCCATGGCCCCAGTCAGTCTGTCCCTTTCTCTAGAGGAGGGTCCTCGGATCACAGAGCCCACCCGGGAGGCTGCCTGTCCCCCTCCCCTCAGATGGGGTTGCCTAGGGTGCAGCTGAGGTCCCAGGATCCCTGTGGAACTGGCCAGAGCTGGCTTACCCTGAGACCACGTCCATGCTGTTTTGTTACCAGTGACACAGTTTCACAAACTGGATTCATTGTGAAGAAAAGAGGTTTATTCCAGCTGAGAGCTCTGGCTCAAGGTCAAGGGATGGCATCTGGCGATGGCCTTCCTGCTGGCAGAGACCCAGAAGTGCAGGCCATCGTGTGGCAAGAGGCAGAGAGTGCTTGAGAGGCACAGTGAGGTGGCTTGTAGCCACTCTCAAGGTGACTTGTGAGTTCATGAATACTCTCCTTACACGGATAGACCTATCCACTCATGAGCCTGGAGCCCTGCTCACTACTTTGTTTTTTTAAAATTTATTTATTTATTTTGAGGGAGGGTCTCACTGTTAGTTCAGGCCAGTCTTAAACTCATGGCAACCCTCCTGCCTCAGCCTCCTGAGTGCTAGAATTACAGGTATGTGACACAAGGCCCAACTCCTACTCACCTTTTAATACCTCATAAGGGGAATTAAGTTTCAACATGGATTTTAGAGGGGACAGTACTTACTTAACCCATAAACTTTGTGCATCCTTTCCCCTTTCTGGTTCTGCTGTCACCACCTTGTCCCACTGAGCTGGCAAATCCTGGTCTTGGGCTTTTGGATTGGCAGAAGCAAGGATGACTGGAAGTGTTTTTGGAAACTGACCTGAGGATGACATTCTGCAGGGTGATGTCTCACTGATGACAGGGGACAAGGAGCCCACAGGCCTCCCCACCTGCGCTGACCAGCGACATATCAAGTGGACAGCAATGTCCCGACTGGTACAGCATCTTTGTATTTGACACAAGGAGAGCAGTAATTAAACTGCAGAAAGGGGAGAGGGATGTTAGGGGAACACCGCTGCTAACTTTAAGGTTGTGACAAACCCAGGGTCATGGACAACCACCTTGAAGCAGGGAGGATTCTTGGGTTGCAGGTAGGGAATTCTTTCTTTCCTATAGCGAGAGGGCAGGTAACAGAAGACAAGCTTGACACATCAGAGAAGGCTGAATTCCCAGCCTGGAGGACTCTCCTGTAGCAGTTGGTTTTGTATTATTATAATAAAATACCTGAGGCAGGCTAACTTTATTAAGTAAAGAATTTTTGAGGCTGTCAGCCCAAAGAGTACAGCCCTTGTTGGCTGCGTTACCTCCTGGTGGAAGGCAATAGAAGGAATGTGTGTGGGAATGAGTGACCACACCCCAGAGAGGAAGCCAGCGACCTGGGTGTGGCCAGGCTCGTGCTTTTCTAACCTCTCTTGAGACTCCCAAGGGATGCTGAGAGCTACTTGAAACCCTTTCAAGAGCAGGACAGCCCATCCCCCATAACCAGTGGGCTCTGTCGTTTCTCACAGCACTGTCCTGGGACCCAAGCTTCCAACACATGAAAGGTGGGGGATGCGCAGCCCCTAGTATTTCCTCCCCCAGAGTCAGGGACTGGAAGGGGCAGCCCTGGGACCTGAGGTCGAACTGTCTCGGGAGATGATTCTGAGGACAGTAGAGGCCCAAATTCCACTGTGGCCCATGCTCCCCCTCCACCGCACCCTTCCGCCATTGACAGAGCCCCTCCCCCAGCCTGGCTTAATGACCACAAAGAAACTTCGGACAAGGGAAAGGGCCTTACAAGACCGGGCTGCTGCCGTCAGCATCAGCAACCACCACCCCTCATGGCCAGTGGACTCACAACTGGACCAGTCGGTTATGACTTGTGTCTAGCTGTCCCCCAAAGCCTCCTGTGGTCATAGGTGGGGCTTTTTCAAGATGGCTGTGTCTACAGTGAGTGATGCTGGGACTGATTCATGGTGCGATGCTGGGATCAAGGGCGCTGGGATTAAGGGTGTGATTGCCACCTGCCTAAGTAGCCTGGATAAGATAAAAGGGATAGAGAGGGCTGTGGTTGGCCCTTGTTGCTTGCTGCCTTCTGCCTCCATGAACTATTTCTCCTCCACAATGTCACCCTGCCTTGGACTTCAGTTATAGATTGAAGCCTTTACAAACTATGAGCTAAATAAACCTTTCTCCCTTCAACTTTGGCTGTTGGGTGTTTGTCTCAGCAATGAGAGAAAGTAACTAAGACAACATCTCAGCATGACCTGGACAGGACCATGCTTTGCTGCTAAGGGACCTGAGGAACTGAACTCCAAGAGCCACAGAGCAAATAACAGGGCCAGCAGGGACTGGAGAGCTTTGCTAGGAGGGAGGCCGAGTTGTGGGTCAGGGAGGCTGAGTAGAAGCTGCCGCTGGAGACTTCATCCGGGAGACTTGTGTTTGACACAGGGGAAGGACCCATCATTCTCACACAGTGCTGGCGGCTTCTGGGAAGCTTGGGAAAACTGGGAGTATGGTCACCAAACGGCCCTAGAGGAAGGTGTGCAAAGTGTATGGACTTGGGCCTGAGGACTATATCCGTCTCTTTCCCTTCCTCTCTGGCACTGTCCCCCTGCTCTATTTCCTGGTTACCAGGAACTGGGCAGCTTTGCTCCACCGCACCCTTCCGCCATGACAGTTCTGCCTTCAGCCACTTGACCATGGACTGAGTCACCTGAAGTCATGAGCCAAATTAAACCTTGCCTTCTTTAAGTCATGAGTGTTGGGTTCTGTGTCTCAGGGACAGGGAAGCTGAGTAATTCAGGGGGTTGTCACCCCTTTCATCTTCTCCCACGTGGAAGGAAGTGACTGCCAGGCCTCTCTAGGGCTAGGCCAGGCATTGTCAGCGCTTGGGGACAGCGCTTTATCTTATTGGGCAGCACAGAGGCTGCTGATTGGAGCTGTGGTAGCACAAGAAGCCACATGGACATCTGACTTTCTGGCCCCTGTGTACTGTAGGCTTCTGTGGTAGAAAGGTCACCGTGTGCCATCTTTGGCAAGCTCCAACAGGAAAGCCGCAGGGCACTACCCCTCCTCCAGGGTACTGGACTAAGGCCACGCCATCTGCAGCCCAGCAGGACTCCTAGAGTGCCTGTGGGCACCTGACCAGGGGACACTGAGTGGCCAAGTGGCCACAATGTTTTACCACGAGCCTGTGAATCATCCACTAAATCTCAGGGCCAGGGGCTCAACCGGTCTGTCAGGAAGTGGCATGTCAGGGACTGGGCCCTACAGGTCCCAGAGGCAGGGCCAGCTGCGGGCACAGATGACCCCAACCCTCAGGCCACCAGCTACCATTGCATGGAGCCTCCTTCCTTAGCGCACACCACACGGGGTTTCCCAGGGCCAGCAGAGACGATCCATTACCTCCTCCAAGCTGGGCATGTTGGAGTGAGCTGAGAATAAGGGTTGTCTCCTCATTCTCTCTCTGGTAGTCCAAAAAGCCAGAGGGCAGAGTTTAGTGCGGGGCATCCGGTATCCACCTGCGTGGAGAGCGAAGCAGCCTGAGATCAGGAGACACAGGGCCTAGGCCCCCGGGGGCTTAGCTCTTCGGGTGGGGAGGGGAGTCTAGACAGCAATGTCTGGAGCTTGTGATATTGGGGACTGAGGAAGGGCCGCGGCCTCCAGCAGGGGGAGCTCAGAGTCTCATATCGACGCCAGAGAGCAGCCGGGCAGAAGGGACACTAGACAACTAGGGAACCCTGTGACCCAGCCGGCCTTCCTTCTGGCCACCATGGCTCTGGGCAGTGGGCTCATGAGAGGGATCCTCACAGCGGCCGAGGCAGCAACTTCTTGTGGGCTCCGGAGCTCACGTATCTCCACCTGCCGCCTCAGACTATCAGCCAGGTCAGCA
>PVIR01027987.1:0-22353 GCA_004026965.1 Petromus typicus
AATGTTGAGATTGTAACAAAAAAGTAAGGAAACAAATTTTATATATATGGGGGGGTGGTAGGGTGGGTGGGGCTATGGGAAAAAATGAGAATTAAGTTGTGTCTTATACTGGTACAAATCCCCATTATGGAGTGCAATCATGATGTGTATATTTAATGTACCAATAAAGATAATTTTAAAAAAATTTTAAAAATAAATTGAAGAAGCTCTCGAGCTATCACTCAAGGTGAAGCCCTAGATTCAATCCCCAATATCACAGTAAATAAATAAGTAAATAAAACGTTAAAAAAAAGAATTTAGATAAAAAGTTTGTAACATGGAGGCCTATACAATATGTTTTAAAGCATTTTTTATGTTATAAGCCTAAAGTTCTGGGCATCACTGTATTTGTGGCTCTCCTAAAAGTAGTGTTTTAATCGACTTCATAATAATATGAAGTCAAAAGTACTTTTCCTCAACTATTTCTTTTAAAATACTTACTGTGTCACTTAGAATTTGATGTTCTGTGCTCTGTCCTTAGAACCACACACCATCCATCAGTACAACTCACTCAAATTACCTGAAACACAAATGGAAATGTCTTATTGACTGACAAATATAGATTTGTCAAATCTCCTTGCTTTCATTTATGGGGCAATGTAATAAATTAAAATTTGAGTTTTCCTATGTTTCTATAACTCGGAGAATTAATAGTTAGACTCATGACCTTGGGCATGAATCAAGTATTTTGAGAAGCATTAACCATAGAAGCAGAAACGGCGCATCTTCTCACACCCATTCAGTAGCTTCAGTAGCGATTAACTCCCCACTTCTACCCGAAATGCTCACATTAAAGGGTGGAATATGTTCTGCCACGTTTTAAGCTGCATAATTGCATCATCACTTACTTGTTTCCCTCACATGAAGCCGTATTTCATTTGCCAGGTTACTGGGAAGATGACTAAATTCATGTCCAAGACCCAGTAAGAGACAAATGCATAGCGGCTGTGAACAACCACCAGAGAGAAAGCTATAGACTGAAAGTTAGATCAACAAAGGACAGAATTATTTCCCCATCACGTTTACAAACTTAAGTCTGGTAGAGATTTTTTATGAATGATCTACTTATTAGTGGGTCCAATAGTCTGATTTTAGAATCACTAAACGTTTATATTAGAACCAACACTATAATAATTTACATCCATTGCTATTTGTTATAGGAATGGTTTGTCACAAACCACATTTTCTTTGCTATGTATACAATATATAATAAGTGTTTCACATATACAGAATATTGTCACAGTTCTGACTTTACTTAAGGGTAGAGTTTTTAAAAAGAACTTCCTCCCAAAAAGAAATAACTGTGAGGTATGTTTTCTATGATAACAATATACATTTTTCACTAAAAGGAAATAATCCCTTTAAAATTATAAAAGATTTTTGAATATCATGAAAAAGCAATGTCATTCAGTTAACTTTAAGGCACAGAATAATATACTGTCTGAGCACATTTCTTAAGACTGGAGTATTTTCATTTGAATTGGAATTAAGTAAATTCTCATTCATTTTCAGCGTTTTTCTTTTCTATAACATGCACATATCCAATCCTTGGGTTAAAGTATAGCCCTCTTTTAAATTGTTCTTCTCTTCTAACATTTACTGTGCCTCCTGGGAAGGAACATACTTTGTGTGATTGTTGGGAAGGAAATATTTATTTTCCAATAAGATTTTGCTCTGTTGAGCTTTAATCTGACTCCTTTCCCCGATTCTCTTGGACCCTTCCATCCTCACCTATGAAGCTCTTTTCTACAAAACTGAACAAGTATTTTAGTAAGTTTTAGGAGCAGCAGGTCACATCACAAAAGGACAAAAACTGAATGTTTATCCAACTGTTAACAATGCTACCGAACTCTTAAAACTTTTCCCACTGAATAATTTTAAAATATATTCACTATTACTATTTACTGCAGGATTTCATCAGACTTCCCACACATTATTCTGAAATCTACTGAGCTTTATATATCCTCACTCAATACCCTGTACAATGAAAAACACACACTGCTTTAAGTGAATTATTAGAAATAATTTAAACTTACAGAGAAGCTGAAAAACACTACAAAGAGCCCTTTATCATCCTTGCTTAGATTCTTGTACTGTAAATATTTCATTTCATTTCATTTGTTCTATTTCTCTCTTTCCTTATTCTCTGTTATTATCATTATCAATCTTCCCATGAACCAAATGACAGCAAGCTAGAGATACGACGTGTTACACTCCACTGCCACAATACTCCAGTGGAGACTTGCCAGAAACAGACTTTCTTCTTAACCCTCACAAAACCTTCAGGTCAAAGAACAGCACTGATACATTACCATCTAATCCTTAGACCCCGTTTCAGCTTCAACAACTTTCAAGAAAATGTGCTGGCTTCCTTTTTATTCTGGGACGCAGCCCAAGAAAACACATATCACCTTGGCTTTGTTTCCTCTCATTTGCCATTTTGATCTCATAGTCTTTCCCTCTTTCTTGTGCTGGACAGTTTTAAAGACCATTGGCCATGAATTTTAAAGAATTATTTATGTTCCGTACTTTTCTGATCATCTTGTAAATAGAATAGTTCTCAACAGGAAAAATTTTTCCTCCAAGGTTTATTTGGCTCCTGACTATGAGCATCTGGGGAGGTTCTACTGATATTTAGTGAGAAGGGCCCGGGATGTAGTGTATATCTACAATGTACAGGACAACACTAGTCCACAAATGATTATCCAGTACAAACATCCAATAATACTGAGGTTGAGAACCTATGTTTAGCATAATATTCCTATGTTTAGCATAATTATTTAGCATAATAAAAACTTCAAGGACAGGAGCAGAAAAATGGAACGGTACAATTCCATTATGAACTTAGATGTAACATCTAAAGCAAAATGGCAGTGAGTCAATCCAAGATGAAAAAAAGTTACATGTCATTTCCAAGTCGAGCTTCTCCCAAGAAAGCAAGGAAATTTTATGATATATATATATATATATATATACATATACATATATATGTATATATATATGTATATATATATAACTTCACATTTATAAAGTCTAAAAAATAAGATGTCATTAGCAGGTTAAGATCTACTTAAAAAGTAGTAATGAGCTTTAACATAATTTGGTAGAAATTATCCGGAAACAGCCTACACAAAAAGGAAAAAGCTAACACATATTAAAATATGCTAAGAAGTATAAGAACCAGAATGGTAATTTCACACATGAGATCAAAGTTTTACAAGGAGAGGGAAGTTTATGTTTGAAAATATAGGAGGTGAAATTTTTGCAGAAATAAGGAAAGACATTTAGATTTAAGAAGTAAAATAAATTTAAGAAGAAAAAGTGGTAATTCACAGCTAAGACGTGCAGAACATCAAATAAAAGACCTCTTATGCATCCTACGAAGGAAAAGAGGAGCTATTATAAGACTCCTGACTTCTTAAGAACAATGAGACAAGCCAGATGCCTTCCTCAGACTAAAAGGAAATGACGATCAACTAAGAATTCAAAAGCTTTGGGAAGAAATCCTTTAAGTACAAAGGAAAAATAGGGACACTTTCAGACACACAATCCACTGGGAAAGTTTACTACTTCAGCTGAAATGGTACATAAACATAACAAGATGCTGAGTATCACAAGGAATCAGGAAATTATAAACCAAGAACAAAAAGGATATCATTATATCTTTATCAGTTTAAGAAATTTTTTTTTTAAATCTGTGAGTGAAAGTATATCAGTAAAGGTAGAAAAAAAAGAGAAACGTCAGAACACAACTTGGAAATATTAAGTGTATCAAATATTTTGGAAAACATCATTTTACATGTGAAAGCATATATAAGACATGTCCTAACAATTATGTTTTTGGTTGACAAAATGAAGAACAGTGTGCTTCTGAACTCAAGTGAGTAGGCATAAATCTTCACAGGTGTGCTGGCAAGGAGAGCAAACCTAGAAATACTATTGAATATGAATGAATGAATGAATGAATGAATCCATAAATTTGGGGGATATTCCTTAATGAAATAACAAACTATTTAAAATGAACAAGTCATGCTACAGATATCCCCAAATCTCAGCAAGTCTTTTGGAGAAAATGCATGGTATGATTCTATTTGTAATCATTCTTCAAATCATTCAAAATGACCCCACCTATTACCATGGAGTACAAACGTGTGGAAAAGTGTAAAGTAATTCAAAACGTAACAAAGAGAAAATTCAAGATGGTAGCTCTGGGCAGGATGAGGGTTGAGCCAGGGAGAGCACCAGTGACAAATGCTAACATTCAGTAGAATTTTTTTTTATTTGAGCCTGTATTGACCAATATTATAATATCATAAACCATAGATGTAATAACATAAATATTACTTGTGTCAAAGTAGTGCCTTCTTTTGTGCCTCTCTTCCCCCACTTTGTGTTGGCAACTTCACTGTGGATTACAAATTAGTATACTATTTATGCCTTTACCATTACCATTTTCAGTCTGTTGGATTTGTCAGATTCCAAGAGACAAGTCCTGAATTAATTATTACTGCATAATTGTTCCTCATATTCTGAATCTCCATTTTACATATATTGATTCTTCATTGTTTTTTTTCAATAATAATTAATGATGAAATAGGAAGGAATTATTCCAAAGGAAAAATAAACTGTGAAAAGGGGAGGGAGGAAGGAAAAAAAAATGATAAAAGACAGATAAAATGGAAAATAAGTTTTTTGTAAATAAGGGAAAAGGGGAACTTGAAGAAAAGGTGAGGAAATGGAAGAAAAAGGGAAACTAAACTATATCATGTACAGGTACAAACTTCCATTGATAAATGTGATTGCAATGTATTATTTAATTTGTCCCAATGAAATTAATCAATTAAAATAACAATAATAAGTAAATTGGTGATTGCTTAATATAAAAATTACTGGTGTATATATAACTTTTTTCTTATTTGATATTTTCAGCATATTTTTTACTTTTCTCAAAATTAGTATTTGTACACCATTTTTCTTATATATTAAAAATGTATATTATTTATTATAAACTACATATAGCTAGACTTACTTTTCTCAATATGAGAATCTTTATCTCTTCATGAGAAAATATATTATTATGGATATTTTCATTCTGAATAGGTTTAATTTAATTTCTGTATCTATAATTTTGCTGCAGTATGTTTTCAGATGATTATTTTGAAGTCTTTTTCAAGTTCCTTCCCAAGAACATGTTGTCAAACTAGGATAAGTTTCCTCATTACACATTAATTATTATTGTGAACCATCAAGAAGGAAAACAGAGATTTCCTCATCCAAAAACACATCTTGAAATAGAATGACATTTTTAATTAACAGCAGAGCCCAAGTATCAATAATCCCTCAGAAACTCCTTCAGTCAGAATGATTGCTACCAAGAGAGTAATGGCAATTTCTTAGGTCAATTCGAGAGCTCTGGCAGCTGTCTGAAAACACACAGACTAGATCCTTACAAGATCTCTTATAATTTTTTTTTTACCAACACTAACTTTCAAAGACATGTAATTAAATATGGTTTTTATAGCAGTACTAAAGCAGTCATGTCCCCAACATCTGAATTATAACCATGAAGATATTGAAAGATATTGTCATTCCTTCTAATTTTCTTGTACTTCTATGTGGAATCTATACTCTGCATCTCAGGACACACATTTTCTGTGTACATGAGGTTGTTCTCATTGTTCTTTGAAGATCTCTTATACTGGTAGTATGAATTATATATTTAATCCTGTGACCCAATAGTATTAATTACCATTCTATTTTAATGCATATATCGAGAAAGTATCAGTGTTGTACGAAGCTTTTAGGCCTGGTATGCAGACGTTTATCCTTTAGAAATCAAAACTAAATCTAATTCAGCACTGTAAGATGTTTTCCTTGTAATTCTCTGAATGTATTGTGATTCATGTAGTTTATTACTGTTGCATTTCCATGGAAGCTGTGTGCTAAGAATTTATATTTTCCAGCAGTAAACTGGGTAGCAGAAATTCTGACATCTAGTTCCCTGCGCCTGTTGGAGAACAGAGTGGCCTTAGGAGATGGTGACAGCGGGCAGCATTCGCCCACATCTTTAAAATATGCTTCTGCTCCAATGGCAGTGAGACTTGCCAGGCTCTGGGAGCTGCACCACTCCAAAACTCTCCGGCCATCTCTCCAGTGTGCCTCTTACCAGGCTCGATAACTTGTCTGCACCTCCTGAGCCTCTGCTCATATGTTTACCTCCTGGGTGAACCCCGACCTGGCTCATGCAGGGGTGCTTCATTGATGGCTTCTTGCTGAAATACTGGAAGCTCCTTCCCAGCAGGTCATGAGGACTCACACTGACGTCGATAAGGCCTAGCTTGATGCCTAAACAGAACAGATACTAAGAAACGGGACTTAATGATAAATCAATGAACAAAGGAAAAGACGTGTGTACACACTGTGCATTAGGAGCACGTGACTAGTTAGCGTTAATCCTTTTTTTCCCCATAAATGAAGAAGGCCAGACAGTAGGCAGTCCAGGTTCATTTCACAGTTATGAAGCAGTGAGAAAACTCGCCTCTGGATTTCTGAACAAAACAGCTGAGGAGAAAGGAAGCATTCAACTGTAAATGGCGTGGGGGAGGGTCCCGCACTTAGAAAGCTGGAGAGGAGATGGATCTCCACATTTACAGCCCCCCTTTCTCTTGTCTTATACCAACCATGAAGAGCAGCTACTGGGGTTTTTTGGAGGGAGGGGTGGAATCTGATAAAATGTGAAGTAAAACTACTTTGTTTATTGTTAGGAAATTAAGATGAAGATATATTTTATACAGTCAAGTGACATAAAGCCTTCAATACAAAATAAGCAATGACTTTTTAAAGAAGAAATTGTTTTTTGTGAGCAGGAACTTCTGAGAAATATCATGCAGTTAAACAGAGACTCATTTCAGCGTTTTCCAGGCCAACCACTTGTCATTTTCTGTGTCTTAGGGCCTCTTTGAAGAGTTTTTGACAACAATATGATATAATGAATTTCCCAGATGAAATGTTTTATCTGTAACAAAAAGTAAATGCCCAAAGACAAACAATTTTACCCAAATACAATCTTTCTTAGTTTTGTTATTCTTATTGATGCTATCTTTCTTAATGAGCTATATCACAACTGAATCACATAATGGGTAATTAAAATAATTTACAAGCATCTCATTTGGCGATAATTTTCAGTTCAGGTATGCAGAACAATTTTAATTAGCAGGGATAACTTCAATTTACTTGATATTTATAACATGTTAAAAGATAAAAGTGATACATTGAGAGTACTTTTTCCGATTATGATATAACATTTTGCATAGTAAATAGCTCATTACACAGCTGTATATCAATGAAGATACTGATTGTATTTTTCTGCTTCTCTGACAGAATACTAGACACCCACAATTTAAAGGAGAATAGGTTTGATTTGGCTCATAGTTTCAGGGTATTTAATTTATGGTCAGCTTGCTCCAAGGCAAAATTACTGTTGTGGAACAAAGTTACTGAGCTCGTGGAAACGGGGATACAGGCTGGGGAGCAGTGTCAGAGGGGATCCTGGGTCAGGCTTCCGTAATCCATCCTGACTCACCCTGCAGAGTGCTTTACTAATCCCATGATGGATCTGAAGCCAATTGATTTGATGTAGTGAAGATAATTATTATATCCATAAACAGAGAAAAATGTGTAATACTCAAGAAAATGTGATTATCAGTATTGACAGATGCAACACACGTGGCCCTAGGGGTATGAATATCATTGTAAAGTCTAATTCTTATTTAGAAGCACATTAATGTCATTAGTAATCACAATGTAAAAGTGCTAGGAAATGAGGAAATTATACAGACTAGCTGCAAGTTATAGAAATAATCATTGTCATGTTGATATCAATGAAAATATCAAATTAAAGTTAGTTCTAGATTTTGTGATTAACACATGGTTAACCTTTTGTCAATAAGAATTCCAATTAACTCATGCTAATAATTTAGTGTTGAAATAATCAACGGGCTACTAATTACAAGCTGAGAACTCACATCTTACATTGAGTGGCATATTCAAAGAAAAAAATTAATGACTGTTTATATTTTAAAAGGATAAAATTGGTGTTACACGGAGCCTTTATCCTAAATTTTATATTTGCTGTCTTAAGATTTTTTCTTCCAATTCTAGCAAGGTATTTCGGCAGCTAGCTAAAAATACAAGTCACAGAATGAACACCAATGGCTCTCCCTTGTTCTGACTATATTGGGATTATGGGTTTCTATATATCTTTTACTTATTTTTGAGAAGTCATCTTTTTTTCTAAAATGGCCATGTCTCATCTTACCCTATGAAGACCTTTTACAATTGCTTTTAGAAATCTTAATATATTATGGAGCCCCCTCCTAGTTTTAGTGTGTGTAGGGAGAGTGGAGAAAGTCACTTTCCAGTCATTTCATTACAGAGTTGGCAGAAAATCTCATGGTCTGTTGAACAGTCCTTGGTTTCCACTCAACTCATATTATTTTTTAATTAAAAATAGTTTTGGGGCTGGGGATTTAGCTCAGTGGTTCCGGTGCCTGCATTGCTAGTCCAAGGACCCAGTTTTGATACATGGTAACCACATACAACAATGCTAGGCCTGGAGAATCATGCCCAGCGGCAATCAGCACCACATACCACAGTGCCAGGCATGGTGGCTCATGCCTGTAATCCCAGCGCTCAGAAGGCAGAGGCAGGAGGATTGCTGTGAGTTCAAGGCTAAGCTCAGGGCCAGCCTGAATTACAAAAGCAAGAACCTGTCTCAAAAAACAAACAAACAAACACCACTTTTTATATGTTCCTACTCATATATTAACAGTAAATCAAATCATACATATCTCATTACTTTTCTCCGAACAGGTAGATGTTTTGCTGCAGCAGTTTTGCTGTTGCTCTTGTCAGAGCAGAAAGAAATGTTGCAAAATAGGGATTCAGTTTTGTTTTTGTTTTTGTTTTTTTTCCAGGTGAGACTGTTATAGTCATAGCCCATGATGGAAGAAAGTCTTAGGGGCTACTCTTCTGTAGCTCCAGGATTTCCAAGGACAACAGTAAATCATGACTATTACTGTGAGGAAAGGGCAAATGTTCTACTTAATAAAACAAAGGAAACCTTTTTGATAAAGTAAAGCTAAGGAGTTTTGAGATAGAAAATAGGAAAGGAGCTAGAATCATGGGACAAGGGGGAGAGATCTACTATGTCAGGTATAAAATATGAGAGACACTAGAACCTCTTTCTTGCTGAATGTTGTTCTTGGAGGGAGAGTTTCATATCTAGGCTACAAAATCATTTGGAAATACATGGCTCAGCACAAATCCATCTTCACCCCTGGACCCATTCAAGTCACTTTCCATAATGGTTTTCATATCAGTATAAATATCTCAACTCTTAACCATGTAAACTTTCAGGGCAGGCTGTTAAAGCATTTTAGGTCATCTCTTCTGTCATCCCATTGCACAGATTAGATGCACTTAAGGACTTGTGTATAGCATTTAAAAAAAAAAAGACGTTGGTTAATCAGTCAATGGACATCTACAAAATCCTATTTCAACTCCATTCATTCACATTAAATACAGCTTTTGCAATGAGTAAAGGTTCTCCTACATGTTGGAGAATATTTAGAATAATAATAAACACACACTCTGGATAAATTTAAGAAAAAATGGAAGAGGGAAAAATTGGGCAGCATTTACCAACATCTACATAAACAGTAGTGCATGCACAGATGTGTGGATCACATATGCGAGGATCCTGCCCCCTGGGCAGAAACCTTAGGGAAACATCCTTTCCTACCAAAGGTGGGATGTGGGCCCCTGTGCTAGCAGTGTGACCTCTGATAATGGGAAGCTTCTGCCTTGTTCTACGTTTACTGCTTAGCAGGCTGCAAACCCTCCTCTCTTCAAGCCTATTTTCTGCAGCAGTGTCTGTGAGTCCTAGTCACAAAGATTATCTGTGGCAAGTGAGTATGTAGCAGAAAGATGCACCTGTACTGTCTTTGTTTGCTGTGATTGCATTTGTTTGAGGGACAAAATAGATATGATTAACCTGCTGCCTCCAAGCAACACAGATTGCATCCTCACAGAGGAAATTTTGGTGAGTGTGGCCTAAGCCTCAGCATAAGTAAATAAAAATGTAATCCACTTTCATGCTATTTATTACTTACTAATGCAGTTTCCAGTGAAATAAAGTGTCTCGGCATTTCTCACATTGGGACATTTTAAAGTTGCCATTTACTCAGTTATGGGATTGAGACCTGGACAGAATCAGTCTCTGGTATTCTTGTCTCAGAAGGGTTTTCTTTTTCCCCCCTCTTCTTCTATAATAACTTCTGATTCTATTTCATAACGGGAGCGAAAGGAAGCAACTATAGAAGCTATGAGAGAATAATTGTATTATTCTTTAAATAAGCCCATCGAAATGGCAAGGAGGGAACATTATAAATCTTTTTTACTGGGATATATATTGAGGTTTTATAGGCTTAAGTTTGTGAAATGCTACACCATATTACCATTTTCAGAATTCCACTGAGGGCTACCAGTGTAATAGTAATCACAATAATTACAGGCGCAGATAGCAACTATCTTTTAATCAGTCGGATGTATCTAAGCAACCAGGTTTAACAAGGCGAGCGATTGCCACTTCATATATTCATGAAAAAGTGAAATTCTCCTGATTCAGTCACAATGGAATGAATGCCATCAACCCTCTGACCTTTAGTGGATTTATTATCTACCTCCCATACCCAGGGTTTAAAGTACCTCTTCCAATTCATCACGATGACTGTTTATTTCCTTTGTACCAAATGCTTAATGGTCAATTCAGATATAATTTTTACTAAAATCATAAGTGAAATTCATTAAATTCATAATAAATTACTCTCACTCACTTTAAGATTGCTACTGGGAGCTAGAATGTCCACAGTCAGGTCGTAGCACAGAAATCACAGACGCAAGCTGGACCTTTTAATTTTAAGCCATAGGGATTGCATTAGACAATATCTCTCAACTTCTCTAATGGCTGTTTTGACTAAATTAAAAGGGAAGTTAACAAAACATTTTAAAATCATGCCATTTTAGACAGTTTGTGAGAAAGTTGTCGGCATATGTCTGATCAATAACCTTCTGGTTTTAACAATCAAACATCAGACTAATTAACCCCAAACACCAGAAACATACATTTCTATCAGCTGAACTTGTTGCATTTTAGAGTGTTTTATTTCTTTTTGTAGCTTCTTATGTGCAAAAAACTCATTTGATTGTTATCAACCCTAAAAATTAAGCAGCACAAATTTATAATCTGTGGTATCAAGCAAGAGAAATGAGACACTAAACAATCATTTAGCTTGTCAATGGTCACCACAGGACAAGCATCTGGTGTCCCTGATTCGAAGTATATTCCTCTTCTTGAAGTATAATATCAGTTTACGTGTTGCATGACCAAAGTCAGGATGGAGGGGCAAAGATACTATATTCTTTGAATTCACTGGCAGCATTTCTTTTTGCCTTAAAGTCCCTGCCTAATCTCAGATGGTTGCGGCAACTGTGTATCTAGCCAAAGACTCATGTTTCTACCAGTGCTATATCTGTAAGAACCTTCCCTTTTGGCCACAGGGAGTCTATTCAGTATTGTATTAGATAGTGCCTATGAAATCTTTCTTTGTTTAGTTAATTTGGACAAGACTGCAGGGACCTCATTTCTTATTACAAGGCTCACTCACTGGGAAACTGTGTCTGTCTGATTGTGCTGCAGTGTTCATGATCTATTTAAGTAATAATGACATTTGGTAGAAAGAAAAGTACTCCCTTGGACCACTCTTTTCTCTACCAATTTGACTATGTATACACAAGGGAAGGAAACTGTGGGATTTATGCTCTCTTCCACAGTCCCTTTGTATGGTTTGAACCATCTCAAGTCTTTCTACTGTGGTCATAAAGGCAAGTAAGTCCCAAAGATGTCTACATAATTACATCTATTTGGGCTGGGTAAAACAGAATTGTGCCGAAGGTCAACTTTATGTTAATAAATCTACAGGGAGTCCCAAGCCAGGCACAGTTATGACAGATGCGTAGTTTATCTAGTACTTTTACTTCTGAACCTTGCACTTAGCTTAAACAGGATTTTCCTGGTAGAAGATGCCCTTGGGTCTCTCCTACTCTGCAGTGGCATGTGAAAGACCATTAGAGTAATTAATTCACCTCTGAAAATTTGCCTGATCCTCACTGAAATACTAATGATATCTTGCATGAAAATTAGAATCTTGATACAAGTTTTTGAGCTAACCCCCAAAACAGAATTTCCAATGATAAAATTATCAAACAACTCTGTAAAAGTCACATAGGCTAGTGCAATCAATAGCTCTATCTCTCACATAAAATCATGGTAGTGCCCCTTTAAAACATATGAAAATATATGTTCCACATTGCTGGTCATACAAAAGATGCAGATGCAAACAACATTGAGATTTTATCTCATTCCACAAAGAATGACTGCTGTCTTGGAATTCACTAATAACAAATGCTGGTAGGGCTATAGGGAGGAAGTAACCTTCTCTGCTTTTGGTAGGAATGTAGACTTGTGCAATTACTGTAAAGATAAGTGTGGAGATTCCTCAAAAAACTAGGATTAGAAGTCTCATTTGACCCTTCCCTTCCCCTGCATGGTATATACATGAAAGAATTAAAAGAATCATATCAAAGCAACATATGTGCACCCATGTTTATAGTAGCTCAGTTTGTAATTACTAAATCTTGGAAACAGCCCAAAAGCCCAGCAATAGGAGATGGGATAAAGAAGATGTGGGGTTTTAAAAAAAAAAAAATGGAATCATTACTCATCCATAAAGAATGATAAATTTGAGGCATTTATACTCAAATGAATATACCTTGAGGACATACTCATAAGTGAAATATATAGGACACAAATGTATAAATACCATATCTTTTCTCTAGTATGACAAACTGAAGGTATAAATGAATGTATAATAGGCAACGTGAAATAGGAAGAAAATGTGCAAAAGAAAAAGGGAAAGGGCAGATAGGGGAAAGTAAATAATGAAAAGAAAAAAATTGAAAGTTAAGGAAAAAAAGGAAACAAAATTTGTACATAAGAGGGTGGGTTGTAGGAAGAGCAGTGGAAAGGGAAAAAATAAGAATCAAGATATGTCATGTACAGGTATAAATTCTCAACATTGATTGTGATCATAATATACGTATAAAATGTACCAATAAAATCAAGTTTTAAAACTCTTTAAAAATAAAATTAAAACTTTATATTATTAATAAAGAAACTGCTCTAATGACAAGGAAATATAAACCTATGTTGTAGTTTAGTATTGAATCAGAAAAATAATTATAAACTATGTAATATTTTAAATAAACTTCAAATTTGCTTATTTACTTTATGATGTATTTTTCTCATATAGATATTTTGGCCTTCAAGTTTTGGCAAATTTAAACTCTTCTGTTTTCCTTCTGACCCTTTATTTCTCAACCATAGGCATATTTTGTAGTCAAAGCATGCTTTCTTTGAAACAAATAGTCCAGTGCCTCCAAACCTTCATATGTCTATCAAATCTTATCACATGTAACTCTGTTAGCTTTGTTACCCTCAGGGACACATCCTTGTGATGCGAAGGCAGCATGAAATTTATTTTTTACATATGAAACCTAACATGACTTCATCTCAAATGTTCAACCTCCTTCCACTGCATCTTCTTCAGATTAACAAATCCAGCCATTCAGTAACCACTGTTAAGTAACTGTGAAATACTTATACAAGCAAATTATATACAAAATATGAATTTTATCCTCCATTATAATATACAATGTTTATACCAAACATCCATAAAAATTATGACACATGAGTCACACATTCCAGTTGTCCTAGATCGTGGAACAGAGGAGGTTGGAACAGGAAATACCTAAATTTCACCCTTCAGAATAAAACAAATGAGAAAAACAGAGAAAGTGAATATAGTTAAGTTTAAAAAAATGAATATGAGGAAATGCACTAAAAGTGCAGTGGCCTCTAAACCTGGAATCCATTAAAATATCCAGAGAGCTTTATAAAATTTATATTTCTTGGCTGTACTCAAAAATAATGAATGGCAAACTTAAGAGTACAAAGCCCAGAAATTCATATTTAATAGTAGTTGTAAGGAATCAGAGATATAGACTGTTGGGTGGATTCACTCTTTCAAAAATTATTTATTGACTACTACATATGAGACATGGTTTTAAGGCACTGGATGAAGTAAACAAAGAGTCTACTGTTGGATAGGACACATTCTGATCGCAGAAGACACATATTTTTCTAAGTTCAGCACATGGATTACCCATATTCTTCCTCATTAAAACCTTCTCAAGTGTTCATCCCCATGTGAGGAAAGCAAAAGTACAAGAGTTTAAATAATTCATTGAAGGCTACATAAGTATCAGGAGAGGAACACAGAATTCTCAGCTATGATATAACTCCAGACTTCTCATGCATGGCTAGATACTTAATTCTCAAGGCCCTGTGCAAAATGAAAACACAGAGCCCATTGTTCAAAATGCAAGAAAAATGTTGCCAAATATGCTCAAATATCAGATACTTTTCTTTATGCTTTGGTCTCTATCAACTGTTGACTTTTTTGCTGTTAAATTTTAAATGATTAACATGAATTCTACAATTCACCTTTGTACTATACAATACCAGTTTAAAATGCTAATGTTAGATCATTTAACTTGATAACTGAATAAAATTATACATTTCATATTTCATAGCTTGTCCACACATATATTTACTATCCTTATCAGGACAATTGATAGCTGCATAAAACCAATACAATTGTTTCATTTTTCTTGTTGAAAATAGCATATGGCCAAAATAATACATGACCAGTATTCTGTCTCTGATTTATGTATGACTAGGGAAGAAGTGTAAGAAGAAAAGAAACTGTTTCATTTTCTTTCTCTTGCCTTCCATATCATTTGCAATGTAAAAAGTGATCAGCTAATCCAGTACAAGTAATGAGAGGATACGAGGGGATGTCTTCTCCGGAACGTGCGTTTCCATCATTGCTTCCATTCTGTGTTCAAAGATTGTCACCTCAGGTAGACAGCCTGACCTCTCTCAGCTGTAGGCATCCACACTTCGGCAGTTGCACACCTTGGTCACATGCCAATCTTCTACTCCCTTAGGTGTAGTAGAACTTCTGCACATGAGCTCTGTGTTCATGGAGTAGACACTCCATAGATAAGAGGTGGAAAAGAAGAGCAGATGTGAATATGATGCACATATACACATGCTCCACGATGCCACAAAATTTCAATAGAGGAATTTAGAATTTAGAATGTTACAATGGCTACAAAAGAGCATAAATCCAAGCATGAAGTCATTCTGAGACAAGCAGATCTCACACCAAAGATGTTAGTGCTGCCTTTTGCTTATCCCTGACTCTGCCCTATAGTCCATTTGTCAGGGTGCTCTGTTGACCCTCCATCCTCATCATCTTTGTCTCAGTTCACCCTGTGGATCAAGAGCACCTTCACCATGTAGTGATTCTGATTGAACTTATCTAGCTCTGGGATTCTTAGATCAGAAAGCATTTTTCCTTCAGTGAGGCATTCACATTGTGCATGTTCTGAGCACACTGACTTGGGTCACTGAAACACCTTTCAATCATCATCACCTCTGCTTACCACCAGTAATACTAGGTACCAAGAATTCTTCCAAGTGCCACCACCAGTAATACTAGGTGCCAAGAATTCTTCCAAGTGCCTCACATGATGTTTCCTGTAGTCCTTCTAGCAGTGCCAAAAAGTATATGCTGTTTGTACAAGGCAGAATAATGTCCCTGTAATGATGCCCATATTGCTACTCCTGAAACCTGTGAACAGCTGATTGTAAGGCCAGAGGAAATTAAAGTAGCAGATTGAATTAATGTGGCAAATCAGGTGATCCTAACATAGAGAAATTACTGTATTTTCTTAGTGAGCCCATTATAATCACAAGGGAGATTAACAGAAGAAACTGGAGTGACTCTTTGTGAGAAAACCAATTCCTCTGAACTGGTTTTGAAGATGGTTGAAGCCACGAGCTAAAAAATATAAGCACCCTCAGCAAACTGCAAGTGCAAGAACCCTGACTTCCCTCCAGCATTGTCAGAAAGACCAGACTCATGGCAACGCCACGATTTGATTTGTGGAGGTGCGAACCGGGCCCGATGCCTGAAGAACCGCCTGCCATGTGTTGTCTTCCTACTCTTTCTCTATAGGACTGATAGACCACATTTTAAGTTTTGTCTTCTAAATATTTTCAAGAAAATAATTGCTGTCAGCAAATAGTAGTGTCTCCTGTGAAGTGTCTGCAGTATGATCAATTATCCCCATATTTAACAAACATCTCTACTTCCAATAAAGAAAAGTAAATGGAGAGAAGATACTGAATTATACACTGTAAAATGTGAAGGACCCAACAGCAACCTGAGATAAGCTGCTTTATCAGATATTTCCCTTCCTCATCTGTCAAGTTTTCACAGATTACACCCCAGGAAGACATTGCATTCATCATTATAAAACATGAAAATATATATGTCAAAACTACTGTCAAGAGAAACTGTAAGACTCGAAGACATTTTTGCTAGGGTGTTCCACAATACTGCCTTTGTGATATATTGCTGTCATATGTATATACATATATATAAATATAAAAGAGGAAAGGATTTAACTTTGTTGTAGGTCAAGCAATTATCTACAGTTAATAATTATTTTTAAGACGCTTACTATACCTATCAAAATAATGGCCCAATTATCAGGTTAAATGAAAGTCACGTCTTCTCTCAATCCGGCTCTCAGAGTACAGGGTTAGATTTTGCACTTCCGGTGCGCGGCGCCATCCGTAGGGTCTTCTGATCCTGGCTCCTTCATGGCGCGCCCTCTAATTCTCAGCACTGCTTGCACCTCTGCCAGGCCTGGAGTCAAAAAAGGCAGTTTTCACTACAAAGCAGCTACCAATCCAATATTCTGTGCATAATTTATATGTGTAGCAGGGGGAAATTACCAGCATAATTCCATTGTGTCATTTACACAGTTATACTCGATCGCTCTTCCCTGAAGGCAATACCATTTTTATTTTCCAACATTGCCTCTTTTGCCTGTGTCTTTCACTATGTCTTTATAATTGAGCTGTTTCCCCACATCCGGTGAGTCAGTTCAAAAGCCTTTCTGAGCACTCATCTTCAGTCTCTCGATCGTTGTAGTATCACAGACTAGCATGAAACACAAGACGAAACATGCTGCATGCACCTTCGATCTTGGTCTTTATGGAGAATCAGAAAAATTGCTAGTTTTGAATCGGGTTATGAGTGGTGGTTTTATTTTTACTCATCATTTATAGCTTTGACTTTCAGTATTGATTTTTAGAGATGATATCCCCTTGGTTAATTATCAGGTCATGATTAAATTTAAATGAAATCTAATCTGCATAGAACTGATTACACTGTTCCTGCCTGCTGCAATCTTCCCAATATAAATGTTCTCTGTGGCTGCACTGTTTCTCCCAAAGCTTGTCATGTCTTTCCCTCTGCCTTTCTGTTGTCCTTTGGGCTTTCTTTATCTTCTTCATCAAAGTGCTGTATATAAATAAAAGAAACAGAGAGAGAGAGAGAAAGAGAAAGAGAAAGAGAAAGAGAAAGAGAGAAAGAGAAAGAGAGAGAGAGAAAGAGAAAGAGAGAGAGAGAGAGACAGAGAGAGAACAGAGGACCCTCAACTTTTTTTCACACACATGAAATTGTATCACTTACTCCTAAGAGCAGCCAAGCAGACCTCTACCAGCTTTCCTTTTTCCATTAATAAGTGGGATTGTTAGACATGTTTTTACAAGATGCTGTGTATTTTCAGTTATTATCATGACCACCTAACATAGGCTCGTTTTGGAATTAAAAATTCAGCTCTGTTGTTCTATGTAAGAAAGCTCCTACTTTAAATCATGCTGCAGTTCACTTTCTCATTTCACAACCAATAGTAATTCACCAAGTCTCACACTGTTGTGGATGGATTAGCCATGGTTTGGCTCTACAGAAATGACCCTCCTTCTCCTTTTCCAGTCAGGAGACCAGATGCCATTGTAGGGGCAACTGGGCAGTGCTTACTTGGCTATAGCACTAGCTAGATGAAGTAAGTGGCCTAACTCTGGCTCTGGCAAGTTCTGTACAGGTGAGTTTACACTAGTGTGGGAGTGTCTGATGAAGGCACAGTTGTCCTTTTCCAGCCATGATGACCCAAAACTCACTCTGGGTTGTTATTCTAACATTTGACCTGAATAGACAATGAACTTGTTTTGTGACAGCCATCACCGACATGGGATGAATCTCTCAGTCTGCCCACAGTCACTTGCTTCCATTTCTGTGACTTCAGCCTCAGTGGCCTTAATATTCTCTGATCATCTGGAAATTTTCCAGGTATAGGGTTAAACGGCCATTGAAAAATTAGTTTTTAAGAATTATTAGGACCCTCTTTCTTACTTCCAGCTGGAACCTCTTACCTTTGGTTCCTAACTTTCCCATCTTTCCTTTTGTGAAATAAAACATTTTAAATATGGATTTTAGATTGTGTACTTTCTGGTGTAGATCTTCTTCAAACAAGATTTACTTAGGTGGATTTTAGGGAAAGTTCCTGTTTCAAATAGTTTGTAGAATAATAGAGTATATCACTTGATTAGAAAATATCTGCAATTTTCATTGATTAAAACAGATTAGATTGAGTGCTAAAATAAAATAACAGTAAATTAAAACTAAAATATTTAAAAACTTGATCCCAATAAATAGCTAGAACATTACTTTTCAAGTTATTTGTTTAGTCTAATTTTCATATTCAACTAAATAAAAAAAGAATCTAATTAAGCTATCATTTGATAATTAAATAAGTGTCTATGATTTTTAACATATAAGTAGCAAATAATTGAAGTAATTTGAGCCTGGTCCAATTTACTGATTCATAAATCATGAACACATTAAATATTTTATTTTACACTATTATACTTTGATATAGTTTTGCCATTTCCAATGTGTTCTTCAGCATTTCTTCAGTTATCTGTTCTACTCCTGTCTACAATAAATTTCTTTTATGGTCCAAAGTCCAATTTTCTTGCTTTGCTAGAATAATCCTAAGGTACACCTACATCAGAAAATATTCTTTCCTGTATTCTCTAGCTGCAAATCCAGAATTCTTTTCACATACTCACTGTTGATTTCCAAAACCTAGCATAAGTTTTGCAGAAATCAAATGCATATCAATGAAAATGCTTTGGGGAAAGTAGAGAAGTCAGAATTGAGAGAGGAGTAGATTAAAATGACTCTGAGATGTACTGTGTAAGTCCTGCCAACAGTGGACCCATAGGAATCCTTTATTTCCCCTGGACCTGGTACACCATGATATTTTGGAAAAACTCATACAAAACAAATATATATGAAAATAGGACGTCTGGAAAGGTTGACATATTAGAAGTAATATGCTCCTGAGATGTCTACAAGACAACTCTTAAGTTGTATCTGTGTATTCTGTGTCATGACTTCAGGAAAATGAAAGTTATGCCACAGAAGATCTTATTACTTTGAACTGAGGAGCCCTTAGGCTACACATTGAAGAGGGAGCACAGTTTATTAGTATTGATCATCCCCAGGACAGGTTTCATGGCTGCACAAAACATGTCCCACATACTGGCATGTTTTATCTCTAAAAGGATAAGTATCTAAGGTATATGTGTTGTATAAATAAATTTATTTTCTAATTCATTAACTAATGACAAATGCTAACTTATAAATGGGCACAGAATAAACTCAGTGTTTTATTTTTGTTTTTCAGAAATAAAAGAAAATTAAACCGGAATAAATGAAAGTGACAGCAAGGTAAAGGGAAAGTAGCACATTAGGAGGGTACAGCTCTTCCTCCAGAAAGGGAGAGGAGCTTCATCTAAGGAGGCTGCAAAGGATCCTTGACTAGGGTTGCTGTGCATCACTTTCTAAAGTTTGTGTGAAATAACCTTTGTTCAATGATTAAATGTACTACAGAAAACTGTGAAAAAATCCCCAGAGAACTGACAGTCGAAATGTCTGGCTATTCAGACTAAATGTTGATACTAATTTTTTTTTTTTTCAATTTCAAAGTTGCTCCTAACTTTGCCTTTGAGTTTTTCCAATTCTTTGCTATAATTGTCAAGGGACTAAGTACTATAGTAGGAAAACACCTTATGCATTTCCTTAACCTATGCAAGTGAGGGGAAGCAGTTAGATAAGATTACTCATATGATCACAGCACCACTCATTCAAGGTACAGTCATTTGTCTGAGGCAAATGTGGGGCCCTGAGAGCAAGTCTTGCTCCTGCCATTGATCAGTGCTTTACTTGCTGTTTTCCCAAGTTTGTTGTTGTTGTTGTTGTTGTTGTTGTTTAATTCAAATCTTTATTGGTACATTCTATATACACATCATAGTCACTTTCAGCATTGAGAATTTGTACCAGTAGATGATAAGACATGAGTTTTAAACACTCACTTCTAAAAATGGTTTGCTAAACAGAGGACACAGTCATTCCTATAGTACAAATGTTGACTTATAGACTTCACTTCCCCAGTGGATTTCTTTACTTAAACTTTATGAACTATCTTATGGCCTTTTGCTTAGTGAAGTCTCACATCAGGTTTACATCCTTTAGATTAACACCATAGGTTTTATCAAGCTGGCTGTGAGTTACACTTCCTGAGAAAGCTGCAGCCTTATCTTTCTAAGACATTGTCACTTCTATCATACATGCATCTCATGTCCAGCCTTTATGGTGAGATATATAATATCTAACCCTGGAAAAACCTCTGCAAAGTACAAATGAAATTCAACTGACATGCCCCACACAGAACTTCTTAAATAGGGAACCATCAATGTCTGCAATATTATTTTGATCTTTTATCAATTAATGCTGGTGAGATGTACAGAGTCACATTTAGTCTCTCTTCCCCTGAATGATTTCCTATTAGCTAATTTGAAATAAATTAAAGGTGAAAATAATATCTTAAATATCTTACTTAATTCTAGGAGAATGTTTATGTACAGACATATTTGTCAATATATTACTTGAAACTGTCCTCTTTATATCCTCAAATTTGTTATAAAAATTAAGTACAAAGTTTGTGATATTCTGCAATATCCCTCACATTTCATATTCACCATGATCTTGAGTGTAACAAGAATATAAAATAAAACCAAAAGGTCATAGAATTTCTATCAAGAAGTAAATGGAGGGCTGGGGATATAGCTCAGTGGTTCCGGCACCTGTCTTCCAAGTGCAAGGACCCAGGTTCGATCCTCAGTAACCACATAACAATCCTGGGCATGGAGACTAACCCTGGCAGCAAATTGTACCACATACCACAGTACCGGGCATGGTGGTTCCCGCCTGCAATCCCAGCACTTGGGAGGCAGAGGCGGGAGGATTGTTGTGATGTGAGTTGGAGGCTGAGCTCAGGGCCAGCCTGAACCACAAAGCGAGACCCTGTCTCAAAAACCCTTAAAAAAAAAAAAAAAGAATTTGCCATTGGCTGAATCTGAAAAGGCAGCCATTCTATGTGGAGTGAGATGAAATCTCAATGTTGTTTTCATCTGCATCTCTCAAAGGACTAATGATGTTGAGCATTTCTTCATATGCTTCTTAGCTGCTCTTACTTCTTCCTCTGAAAAATATCTGTTCGTTTCAGACGCCCATTTTTGAATTGAGTCATTAAATTTGGGTGGGCTAATTTTTTTGAGCTCTTTATATATTCTAGATAGTAGCCCTTTGTCTAAGGAACAGCTGGTAAGGATTTTTTCCCACATTGTTGGTTGCCTTTTTGCTCTGTTGGTGGTTTCCTTTGCTCTGCAGAAGCTTTTTAAAAGAATGAGGTCCCATTTGTTGATTTCCTCAGCCAATTCCTGTGCTACAGAAGTTTTGTTCATGAAGCCTTTCCCTAAGCCAATGTCTTCAAGAGTTTTACCTAACCTGTTTTGCAGCAGGTTTAGAGTGTCTGTTTTAATATTTAGGTCTCTTATCCACTTTGATTTTAGCTTGGTACACGGTGAAAGAGTTAGATGTAGTTTTAGCCTTTGGCAAGTTAAAGCCCAGTTTTTCCAGCACCATTTGTTAAAGAGGCTATCTTTCCTCCATTGAGGATTTTTGGCTCCTTTGTCAAAGATGAGGTGGCTCAGTGTATCTGGAGTAGTTTCTGGATCTTCTAGTCTACTCCATTGATCCTCGGGTCTGTTACTTTGCCAGTACTACGCAGTTTTTATCACAGTGGCTT
>PVIR01027988.1:0-22413 GCA_004026965.1 Petromus typicus
GTACTACTCTGCCATAAAAAATGATAAGTTTGAATCATTTCTACTTAAATGGACATACCTTGAGGATATCCTCATAAGTGAAATAAATAGGTCACAGATAGATACATATCGCATCTTTTCTCTGGTATGAGAAAATGAAGATGTAAATGAGTCCTAGCATTGTATGTTATATATTGTGAAATAGAAAATGCTCAATATATATATTTCTTAACACTATCATATTGCAGAATGGTCACAGTGTAACTTGCTAGTAATAGATTTGTGTTTTTAACATTGTTTATAGAAAAAAATTCACTTAATGTAATTCTGACTTTCTAATACATAAAAATAATGTATTAGACAATTACATTTAATTTATTCAAAATATTCTGTTCTATATCATAATATAAATTTTTATAAAATATTATTCATTAAATGATGACACCTCCCCAAGCATAGTTTGAGTATTTTTCAAATAATTACATTCATATATAATGAACTGTATCTTGTCAAAGTATATTTCACTGATTTATAGTTCAAAGTTTCCTTCAATTTGAATTCATTTTATATATAATTGATGCCATATGCTCTGCATTTTAAGTGGCAAGATGGCTATGAAATAATTCTAAAAAATAAATACAAAACACTGTATAAAGCTATTTTGGTTTAACTTGGTGAATTTTCTAGACTATTCTTAATTGAGAATCATAAATTAATTATATTATATTAGTTCTTTTTCTCTATGTTAATTACTATTTAATTACACGTTATTGAATATTTACATATACCAGTCAACCATAGCAACACAAGCTACTCAATATATCTGTTATTTGTATATTAGTTTATAGATTAGCATGTACTTGTGATCACTATTATAACTCTGTAGTCTACCTGCATTTCACAGATTTTCATTACCACTGAACATTCTCTAAACTGATAAACAGGAAAGTATACCTTTAAGAATGGAAATCTATTGGCTAATGTTTTAAAATGAAGTCATACAAGCCAGTCATAGTAGAGGCCAAGACAGGGGTACCAGAAGTTCGAGGCAGCCTGTACAGCTTTCCAGCTCAGTGAGTCTCTGTTGCTCAGTTTGAAACAGCCCAGTGTGAAGGTCTTGGCTTAAGTCTCCAGTATTGCCATGAAAAGGAGCAGTACGATCTTACTTAAGTTTAAAAAAACAATGATATGTGGGCCAGGGTTTAGCTCAGTAGTTCTGGCACCTACCTTACAAGCACGATGTCCCAGGTGTGATCCCTGGTAACCACATACACCAGTGTCGGGCATGGAGACTCACACCCATCCACAATCAGTACCTCATCCCACAGTGCTGGGCGTGGTCGCTCATGCCTGTAATCCCAGCACTCGGGAGGCAGAGGCAGGAGGATTGCTGTGAGATGAAAACCAAGAACCTGGAGAATGTGAATGAGCCCATATTTAACATGGAAACTAATCAGGGACCTGGGAGAAGCATCCAAATGAGTCAGTGGTGATTTCTCTTCAGCAGAAACAGAGAAGACAAGCAGAGTCTGAGCACAGGGCTACAAATCCTCAGTGCAGGGAAGACGGGGTGGGTGTGAGACACAGGAGCGCAAGGATGACTCCACAGTTCTGAAGCAAGACAAGGGATGGAGATAGTGCCTGACTATTCAGAAAACAGGAGTAAGTTTAAGTATATGCAGCTGGAACCACATCAGACAGGCAATGCACTGATGAAAGACATGAGAGTTCTTTCCCAGCTATGGTGATGGAAAATAACTCCAGGTTATACTCAAGACAGTGAAGGAAAAATCCAGAGAACTGCTCTCAAGTCTTCTCTTTCACGGGGTGCTCTTCTACAGTGCTCAGTCTTGCTGTGCTAGTAAGACCCACTGCACTGTGAGAAACAAGAGGCAAAGGATGTTAAGTAGCAGAACCACACAGACAAACCATGCTGTACGAATACTAGCTGATTTGTATGTCTTTAAAAAGGTCCCCGTGCCATTTTTACACAGCAGTATTTGATTGCTGAGCCACATTTCAAATTCTCATTTAGTATGTGCTAAATCCTACTCTGGGTGTGTTTGTCA
Source organism: Petromus typicus (assembly GCA_004026965.1). Taxonomy (NCBI): domain Eukaryota; kingdom Metazoa; phylum Chordata; class Mammalia; order Rodentia; family Petromuridae; genus Petromus; species Petromus typicus. The sequence continues at coordinate 2,049 of PVIR01027988.1, forward strand.
ATGAGAAAGGTGACAATTATCTCTCTATTACAATGCATTCTGTACTACATTCTAAATTTAGATTAAAAAGTAAAATAAATAAACTACTAATAATTCAACAACAACTTACCAGTCACCAACTTTCTGGACAGCGGTCTATATACAGGAAATGGAGCAGAGAATGTGCTAGGCAAATTCTCTGCCCATATAAAAAGTACATTGGAAAAATAATGAACAAAAGATGTTAAAAAACTGGGTCCATTCTGGGAAAAATGATGGAGAAGACTTAGAGAGAGACAACTTATTTTACAAAGCAAGGCACAGGTTGCACCAGCACTCAAGAAAAGACCTCTGTAAGCGTATGAGTCCCTAGGGTCTGTGACAGTTTCTACTGCAATCCCTGCACACTGTATCCAGAAATTCAGATGTCTCAAAACATACAAGGATGGTGGACAATGTTAGCATATTCTCACTTAATTTCTATACTGATTTTACAAACAGCATGTAATGTAAATTGTAACGATTCAGGAAGGTGAATTCTGTACCCATTTGTAAGTGAGAGATAACATCCAAAATGATAATATTGCGCTTGAAAGTGATCAGACTTAAAATAGCCAGAAGTTATATAAAGAGGAAAATTGATTACTTTTATTTTACCAGAATAAGAACAACGTTACTACAGGAAGAAGCCCAGAGGTTACTGGTGGTTCATTGTCATTCACTGTCATTCTCATATTAACAGTGGAAGAAACACCGCAGTCATGACCCTTGACCACCACTGTTCACAGACAGACTGCTGCTACACACATCAGTGACTGGGGACAACTGTGCTGAAGTCATCCGTCAGCTGCACCAAGCCAATGATAATAATTCCAGTCGAGGAGCTGAGCTGGAAGAAGGAAAGGGAGCTGATTTAAATCACATGGATGTGGCTGGAATCTCATTCCTTAGCAGAGAGACCTTCCTTGAATTCTAGAAATCTGCTGAGGCTTAAATTATCCCTTGGCCTCAAAATGAAAACACCTGTGTCTCCCATAGAGACTTAACAAGCTTAGAATGAGAAAATCTTTGAGATTTGTTGATCATAGGCATGCACACAGATTCTCACCTCAAGGAATAGGAGGTTTCTCTAAAATTAATAAAAAATATTCGTGTATCCACCAAAGTTTCCATTTTACTAAGCTGTTGAATTTGGGGAAACTGTAATTGTTAATTAACAGTTTTATATTTAGCTAAGAACTCACAAAAGTTATCATAATAAGTTTGAAATGAAGTTATTTAAAATAGCATTAAAATAATTTCTCTCACTGAATACACCAAATAAAAATTATTTACAAACAAAAACTGGAAAGCTTTCACATGACTGATAATTCCTCCTGTCATAGAATCCTGTTCACATTCATGAGCAGCATTTCCCATCCTTTTATCACACAGAAGTCCATCTGATTTTCCTCATTTACTAGTGTGATGTGTCTCTCCAGATGCCATTGCTTTCACTGGCCCGGGTCCCTTTTCTTCTTCAGACGTTTGTTCAAAGAGTAATACATACGTCAATCTGGGTTTCCAGGAAATCTTTTCAGTTTCCAACCTCTACAACTGCATGTGGGATTCTTTGAGATGAAGGGGCTTTCCATAGATCCTCTCATATCTAGAAAGTACATGATGATCAGTACTAAATAATTAATGAAATTGAAAGTAGACATTTTAAAAATTGAATGTACAGTATCTTGACCAAAATTTATGTGGTTACTGCTCTTATGAAAAGAAAAAAAGACCTCTCTCTCTCTCTCTCTCTCTCTCTCTCTCTGTCTGTCTCTCTCTCTCTCCTTCCTTGGTGAAAGACACCACGAGAAGTCAACTGACTGAAGGCCAGAAAGCGAGCCTCCCCAAGAAATGTGTCACAGTCATCTGATTTTAGGCTTCCTGCCCCTCAAACTGGAAGAAAATAACTTTCTCTGGTTCAAGGCACTCATTCTGTGGCATTGAGGGAGAACACCCCGAGCTGACTAACACAAATCCAGTTACACTTTACACAATTGTGTTGAATGTGATCATAATGTATGTATAAAATGTACCAATAAAATTTTAAAAGTCTTTAAGAAATAAATCTCTATTAAAATGACCCAACTAGTGTGCATATAGTTAACTTACCTAAGTAAAATTAATACATTATGGGAGGAAGACTATACTAGGGACTTAGCTATATGATATGCAGTTACAGATTCTACTAAAAACCCCACTGTTTACCAAAAATCTCAAGTAAAATTGAACCACCTACAGTTTTACATGTCTGTTACAGAATTTGTTCTAGTTAGCCTATCTTAATCAAAGAGTGTTTTGAGACACAAATTATTTCATTTAGATGCTTTTAAACACAGTGAAAACAGTATATAAGAAAATATTTCTTGTAGGAGGCTACATTGAGATTGAATACTGTCTAGCAATATAAGAATTTGGACTCTAAATTTTAAAATAAAAAACCAAAAAGTTTGTCACCTCTTCAGTAGGAACTTCTGGAAAACAGTATTTTTGTTTTATTCTGTATCTATTCTGTCTTTTAGGCTATCCTAGATATGAGACAATATAGTTAACTTACTATTATTTCAATCTTGTCCTGGTATTTCCTTGAAATATGTCTTGAAAAACTCAAAACACTTTTTTCTTCTCTGTCAGTGAAGAAGACATCTTTTGGGGTTTTTTTCAAAGTATCTTCTTATTTAAAACTAAAAGAAACAGAAAATATATATACTGGAGAGAACCCTTGTGTTAATTTAATTTAGGTCCTGGTACAGTGAAGTTAGGACGCCGGTTTTGGGATCTTGTTTAACCTCTTACCTCTTCACTTGGCCTCACACCAAACACCAGTACGCTGAGTAGAGGACCACAGAAAGGAAAGAAGTTATGCAGGGAGAATTCTCCATGGTACTCTCACTTCACCTTGAAATGTGGTGCTAAGCTTGTTTGATAAAACATGTAAATACTGGAAGGAAATGATAACTTGCTGAAAGTCATACTGTCAAAAAATTAGTTAAGCCAGGACTTGCATTTCACTTCCATGAGAAAGTCTAATGCTTTGCAAATCTCAAGAACAAAACATGACAACAACAGTAAATATATAAACATCTCTTGCACAAAAGCTCATACAGTGGTAATAGATGAGAATTTTTCATCTAACCCCTTAAAAAAACTGTCAAAGATGCATAAAAATCGTACAAAATTTTGTCTTTTAGTAAAATGCAAGGTCAAATAGAAGGAAAATGAGCACACCAAACCATGGAAGAATTTATTAAAAAAGTATTATTTAGTGAGTGTTGTTAGTGTTACATGTGAAATATGGTAATGGTGCTATCTGTAGTGCACAAATGTTTTCTTCTGTAACTTGCAATGCCAGGGTATGCTACATATTTTTTTTAATCCCAATATTAAAAGGGGGGGAAAAGTGACTTTAAAGAATTTGAGTGTATTTCCCAAGGTCACTTAGCTAAAAAATGTCAGCTGTTTAAAATTCAGCTTTGCTACTCTTGTCCCCAAAGTAAATATTCAAGTAGAGAACAAAAGACATTTCCTTTTCCACAAAGCTGTGCCTGAATTTGCCTTCAAGCTATAAATAATATATACATTAAACAACAAAACATAGTAATTTCCTTTAATCAAAGCACTTACTTATTGGATTTATTACCAAGGTAAAAGGTACAGTTTGAATAAATATTTAATTTATTTTAAAAACATGAAAAATACTATTCATTTCTCCTTTAAAGCCATAAAATTTTGCTACGGAACTAAAAACTAAAAGCTATTAGTCAATATCTTAATGTTTAGCTTTATTCTAGGTGATAGTAATATTAGTAAATATAGTCCATTTGTCACTTTTTATTTTAAATTCAGTGTGGAAATAACGTCTCCCACTCCTCACAGTACATTTTGCACTGTAAAAATCAATAAAATTTAGGTTAAAAATAAAGCGAAAGGACTTATATTTGGATGGATAGAAATTTCCTAAAATCTTAATTTAGAAAAACTCACAAAGAAGAGAAGTTATGAAAACTGTTAACATTTCCAGTTACATCCTAAACATAAGACTGGCATAAAGATGGAACATTAATGTACCTTGAGTAGTTCACAGGGCACCTGACAAAGACATTAAAGTCTTACGTGGTAGAGACAAACTCATACAGTTTAACATCATGCCAATTTATATTTTGTGCACAATTTTCTAATGTAGAAGTGGCATCAAACATCATATAATTTAATAATCACTTAGATACTTGTGAGCAGAAAGGTTTTTCCTCATTAAGCAGACACTAGAAGTAAGTACTCATTAGGGCAATGCTGGAAATGTGAGGCTTTCGGTTCTGTTTTTTGATGAATTCATATTCTGATTAATTTCTTTTTCATTCTCTCTGCTGCTGTCATTTCCCAGAAGAATGTTTCTTATTATTATGTTCTTAAAGAGAAGAACCATGGGGAATTCATTACTGTTCTTTTTTTACAGTATATAATATTTGTATACTTGAATAATTTAGTTATTCCTGACAGTTCAACACATTGGGTTGCTTATAAAATTTGGAGCAGAATTTAGTTTTATCATATCCACTTCTAGCCATTCTTCTTGAGTTGAGAAATGCATTTAATTGTTAACACTGGTTACTGAAAATAATTTCAGAGTTAATTAAAATCTGCTATTTTATTTTAAATTTTTCATGAAATTCTACTTAAATTTAGGTATTTTTCCCCTACATTCTTTTACCTACTCTTTATTTTAAAAACTGTGATCATTGTATCTGAATCCCCAAGAAAATCCAACCTTTTAAATACGAAAGATAATAAAAATCCAGTGATTTTTTTATTCTTTTATTTCTGTAAATATATTTTTATTCAAAATGGATTTTGCACATCTGACATGATGAAAGGTACTATGTAAGATTGGGTAATTATTAAGAAGTCACAGGTTCTAATGATATTTGTATCCCCAGTACCCAGATTGAATCCAAGTTCAATTTCGCTTACATATAAAATGATCCGAATAAAAACACTGAAAAGGATCCTGAGCTCATTACATTAAAATAATATTTTGTAATTATACATTTCCAATACTCTTATTCTCATTCTAAGTATGCTGAAAGTATTTTAACCAGATTGTTTTCTGTGCAGAATTTTAAATGAAATTACGATTAATCGATGTATGTTGTATAAAAATTGTGGTAGATTTTGCAGCAGAGCTGCTTGCTTCACAGTGGCTGAGTAGCTAAGAACACGACAGATTTGGGAAGGTGGTGGCTGCGAGGCTACGTCACCAGAGAACTCCTGCTCGGCCCAGCTCCCAGCAGAGCTATTCTCGAAGCCATCCGTGGATTAATCTTAATTAATGTCCTAGGGATATATCAATGATGACGCGCACAGGATGGGTACAGAGGATGAACTGGGTGGTACTGTGCGATCAGAGCATCACTTCAAGTACTGGAAGAAAGAAAAACGAGCATTTGTGTGTAAGTGCAGTCATTTCTCACAGGTAATGATAAACATTTGAAGAAATATCAGCTAGGACATGTATCCATCCCCATAGTTTTCAGAACAGAATCACTGTGAAGAGGGGAGTTCACCAACAGCCAGTCTCCTCAGAATCCACCTCAGCGATGACTTTGAACTTAGGCACATCTTGCATTGCTTCTCAACACAGAATGAGTACGATATCAGAGCTGAGCATAAGCATCTTCTACGGGCCACTCTCTCCGAAAGGGCTCACTGATGTAGCCAAGGAGTCCTGAGCTGCACTGCTGTTGATACTCTCCATGTGCAACGCTTCTACCATTGATCTTTCACACCAGCCTCACGTCTCCCTCACAGGCCGCCTATCTGAGCGCTTCTGGCCTCGTCTTAGGTGTATAGTTTATCCCTCCAAAGAACTGAGTTTGCCTTAATGTTTTCATAGATTTCCTAGGGTCTGAGTGCTTTATCTCTGCACTGATAAATTGAGTCTGGGCCTTACTGCCAACAGCCTGGACTTGGTGCCGATAGACCGGAAGTAGAATGCGGACGACTCTGAAATAGAAGCCACAAAGCTGCATATCGGAGCAGCAACTCTGTGCAGACGCAGAAACAATCAAGAGATCACCAACTCCTGCGAATCTTAGCACACGCAGTGATGATCTCAAGCTGCACTAAGATGACATAAAAGAACCGCTGAGATTTATTTCTAAAATGCCAACATTCAGCAAAGTACTATAAAGCATACAAAGAAATATGATGGGCGGAGAAAAGGAAAAACATTGAACTCCATAAACAGGGACTGGGGATGAGCACACTGACACCACCCCTGCTTCCCAAGCGCAAGATCCTGCACTCAATCCCTGTTACTGAAAAATAATCATAATTCTTCAAAAAAAAAAAAAAAAAAAACTGAAAAAGAACTCCAGAAACTCACCCGACCATAATGGATATCTATGCATCAAAGAGTTTAGAAGAACTGTTTTAGATACTTAATGATCACAGTCATTGTAGGTAATTGGTACATGTACATAACACATCCTATTTCTTTTTTCCTTCTTTCCTTCAACCTCATTTGTTTTGCAAGCATTAAATTAATGTATTTAAAGTACAATAAAAGTAATTACTGATAAAGATAATTATCAGACATATATATGTATATATACTAAAACCCCAAGACTAATAGTCACAAACACATATAAACAACATAACACACTCGCACTAAATCAAAGCAAACTTAGAGACATGATCCAAACTGGATTGCAGTACCTTATTCTCGCTCCTCCCCATCTCTCTCTCTCTCTCTCCTTTTCTCTCTTTTTCCCTGTCATCTGCCTTTTTGATATGATTGTTTTCTTCGAAAATATTTAATTAGAAGAATGAAAATTTAAAAAAATAATAATGAGACAGTGGAAAGAGCCTGTGAAAACTGGAAGACACTACCAAGATGGTGAACAAGAATCCTAGAAGAAGCAGACTACTGAAGACACAGAGAAGTTATTTGAAGATGTATGCAAAATTATTGGAAAATAGAAAATTCTCTCAGAAAAAAGATATACAATTGCAGATGCTTGAAAATATTTAATTAGGGAAACTCTGGAAAGAATCATAATGTGACATATTACAATTAAAATGTCTGAACTAAAAGACAAAGCAAATCTTGAAAGCAATAAAAGCAAAATGATGCATATATGAAAAAGTTTCATAAAATATTAGCAGATTTTTCAGTAAAGTGTTTCCAGACCAGAAAAAATAACAAAGTTATGGAAGAAAAGTATGTAAACCAAAAATGTAGGATTCAATGAAAGTACTCTTCAAAGTGCAAAAAATTAAAACTTTCTCAGATACACAAAAGCCTAGGGATTAAATTCACCCTACACCTGCTCCATGAAAAAAAAAATTAACAAGAATCTTTTAAATTGAAGCAAAGGAATGATAGACAGCAGTGTGAAAATGTATGGAAATTGAGGAAAGTACAGTGATTATTATAATTTTGATAAATAAGATTTAAATTGCAAAGCACCTCTAAAACTTGTAAATGTATGTTAAGTGCTGGAAATATTTAGTATATAATTTGTTACCAATACGACAAACTTGGGAAGTGAAGATACAAAAGGACATAGACTTTGTATGTGAGAGAAGTTGTTATCAATTTAAACAAAATGTTATAATTGTCAGATAGTTTGTACCGTTACAATGTTAACTACAGAGGCAAACTATACAGTAGAAACAAAGCAAAAAAAAAAAAAAAGAATCAAAGTCTTTCATATTGAAAACTTCAGAAAATGCAAAGGAAGACAGTAAGAAGAATAGTCCCTAAAAATAGTTGTAAGAAACTTAAAGAGTTAATGAAAGGACAATGATAAATCTTCCTATATATAATTACTTTATATACAAATACATTAACTATCAAACAAAAATAAATGAAAAGATTAATAGACTATAACAAAAAGCAATATGCTAATATACACAGTATAAGGCATATAGAAGAGGCATATTTTAGGTCTAAAAGCATGGAATGCTTAAAAATGAAAAGATCAAAAAACATATTTCAGGGCCAAGGATTTAGCTCAGTGGTTCTGGTGCCTGCCTTGCAAGTGCAAGGGCCTGGGTTCGATCCCTGGTAATCACACACAACAGTGGTGGGCATGGAGACTCACGTCCACCAGCAATCAGCAACACACACCCCAGTGCTGGGCATGGTGGCTCATGCTTGTAATCCCAGAACTCTGGAGGCAGAAGAGGATTGCTGTGAGTTCAAAGCTGAGCTCAGGGCCAGCCTGAACTGCAAAGTGAGACCTTGTCTCAAAAACTAAAAGATATTTCATACAAATGGTTGCTAAGAGAGCAAAGTGATGAACAAAAATATTTCAAATGAAAACTATTACAATAAATAAATAATGTTACATAATGATTAAAGAGTAAATTAACAAGAAGATATGAAAATTATGAATATTTATGCCATGAGCCTCAGAGCTTCTGAAAGATGAAAAAATAGAAGCAAAGGAAAAAGTAGCAATACAAAATATCAATACGCTCAGTGTTCCACCTTCAATAGTTTATAGAACAATAATACAGAAAATCAGGAAGATATGGAAGACAAAAACAATATTCACCAATTGGAATTAGCAAATAATTATGAAACATGTTATGAAATGATAGTAGAATATATATTCTTGTGAAGTATGTATGCAGCATTGTCAAGTGTAGACCCTATTTAGGCCACAAAGCAAAATAGCTGAAATTCACAGTCATTTAAACAGTGCTCAGAATATTTCTGATCTTAGAGACAGAAAACAAGAAAACGATAGCAGAAAGAAGTAGAAAATTCTTAAACTTATTGAAATTACAGGGGGAAAGGGGAAAACATGAGAATCAAGTCATGTCATATTCTGGTACAAACTCTCAATGTTGAATGTGGTGATGCTGTGTATTCATAATGTACCAATAGAGATTTAAATTAAAATAGAAACATTTAAATTAAACAATAATATATTAAAGAAACAAAAATGAAGTTATAGGGAAATTAGAAAATATACCGCTATAAAGAAGTAAAAATACCATATATCATAATTTATAAAATGCAGGAAAAACAGTACTAACATGAAGGTATAGAGATATAAATATGAGCATTTAAAAACTGAGAACAATCTCAAATTCAAAGATTAATATTATACTCAATATAACAAGAAAGGAAGAAATTAATCCCAAAATAACAAAGGAATTAAATAATAAAGATTAGATCAGAGACAACTGTGTAGAGAATAAAAATATTGATGAAATAAAACGTTTTGTGGATGTTTTTCTTCAAAGATCAACAAACCCTTAGTTTGTTTTATTCATAAATAAAGCAAGTGGCATTACAACTAATGCTATAGAAATAAAAAGAACAAGAAAGAAGTACTGTACATAGTTGTGTTAACAAATCATATAAACTTGAATACATACAAATCTAGAAGCAGAAAACTTACAAAGACTGAATAATGAGGACTGGGGATTTAGCTCAGTGGTTCTGGTGCCTGTCTTGCAAGCGCAAGGGCCTGGATTCAATCCCCTAGTAATCACATACAATACTGGGCGTGGAGACTCATGCCCAGTAGCAATCACACCACATACCACAGTGTTGAGTGTGGTGACTCACGCCTGTAATCCCAGCACTTGGCAGGCAGAGGCAGGAGGATTGCTGTGATGTGAGTTGGAGGCTGAGCTCAGGGCCAGCCTGAACTAAAATGAGACCCTGTCTCAAAAACAAACAAACAAACAAACAAACAAAGACTGGATAATGAGAAAATAGAAAATATAAACAGTACAATAACTACTATGCCATATAAACTGCCAATAAAGAAATATTCCAAAAGTTGAAAGTTCAGAATGATATAACTTAAATGCAGAACTGTACCAAATATTTAAGGAACAAATAATATAAATATAAATTTTCAAACTTATTCATTCATCCAATTTAATTTTAAGTTATTATTAAATGAAAGCATGCATTGGTTTGGGTAAAAGTCATCTCAAACACTTTGAGAGTTTTCTGTTTCCTGTCTAACACCTATCTCTGTAAACCCAAATCTCCATCAATTCAGAATCGACAGTAAGAAATTGCTGTTTCTGATAGTGAATCTTCTCTGAGTTAAGAAATGTCTGGATAGGATTTTTTTCCCCTAATCTCTGTTGCCTGCAGTCTTCCTGAAGCAATAGCAAGTCTAAAAGGATAGTGAAAGGTAACGAGACTTCTCTGATACACACTTTGAGACTCAGCTGTTACATGTGCAAAATTTCTGTGGCCAAATTTTTCTTCCACATTCAAATGCAAGGTACAACGTAGGGGCTGGACGAATCACATTCAGATTTCCAAACATACCACCTCTAACATTTTCTGTCTGAGTGATGTTTGTAAAGTTACCTAAACCTTTCAACCCTAATTATTCTCACCTGCAAACATAAGGCAAAAAATTCCTACCTCATAAATGAATCAAAGGATTGCCTTAACTGGACAAGTGTGAATGATGTTCAGAGGAAATATTTAGTGAATGATAATGACTAAACATATTTTCCAGAGCAAGGAGAAATAGACTATGTTAGTCTACCTTCTGGTTGTTGGGCACAATATCTGAAACTCACAATGTGAAAAAGAAGAGTTGTAGCAAGGCCCAGGTGTTAAGGGTATTCCATCCATTCACTGCCGTCAGCTGGGTCCAAGGCAGAAATATCATGGTGAGCAAAACTGCCTAGTTCGTCACATCTGAGAAACCAAACAGGGGAACAGTGGGAGAGAAACAGAAGGTCAAAGCCACTTTCGGGCCCCAGATCAGGCCTCAGTGCTTCATGCAGGCATTCCCAAAATGTGTCCCACCAATCTTTGGTGGACCCCAGAGCCAGTTAAATTGATATTTCACCAAAAATCTCACTCAATATGATGTCTCTCCCTGTCTATGCATCTTCTAATATACGTGTATTCATACAAACAATTGCCTATATTCTACATTTCAATTAAGGCATATAAGGTGAATATTATAGTATGCAAATATATGCATTTACTGTGCTCTAAAAAAAAGAAAGAAAGAAACATGTTCTTGAAATTTAACTCCCAAGATATCAAAACTGGAATATGAGCTCCTAACAGGTGTTCTTTATTAATGAAGTATCAAATCTCACAGGTAAACTCACAATGTTTATGAAAGGTTTGTGGCTACAAATTCATTTTTTTAGTCTCTCTCCCACTTTATTTATCTCCGTTTCACTAGATAGCACAAGAAGTTTCAGGCACAAGACACCAGTCCCTTGATTCCTATGTCCAGGCTCTGGAGAACTGTAAGATAGTAAAGCATTATTCACTTTTAATTACCCACTTGGCGCTACTGTTATAACAGTAGCAACAGCAGCAAAATAAATAAATAAACAAACAAATAAATAAATAAATGGGCCAACATTGTGTTTGGAGCACCAGTGTATCTGTAACATGGTAGATGATTTATCAGCAGAGAAGGTAAGTGTCCTGAGTCACAAACCTGCACCCAGCAGTTAAAGCCAACCAGCCAAACAAAGAATTCAAAAAAGGAAATACTTAGAAAAATACAGCACAATCATTCTGAAATCAGGAATGTTCAGATAATATTCTAATCAGATGTAGAGCATATCCACTTCATCGTTTTTGTGAACACATATGCTCATACTGTGCTTTAAAAATGCAGAATATAGGCACATGATTTATAAATGGACACTGATTTAAAATGTTCTTTTATTTTCAGGTAAAGGAAAGATATAATCAAGCAAATCAAGAGAAGAAGCAAGAGCAATTCAAGGAGAGACTCGTTATTACTAATTTCCAGAGGGAATTAACCAATTTTCCGTATTATGATAGAATCAGAGCACTGAGGATGGGACCTATAGATAATGTCAAGGCAGAAGAGGCACTTACAGCTCTGTGCGCCTGCTGAATCTTAAATACGAATGACTGCTGAGCTTCTGTTTGCTTCACCGTTTCCGGTCAGGTTTCATCAGATTGAAGCCTGCTGTTTAAGCTGTATTTAGGACATGACCCTAGCAGCTGGCTCCACTGAATGAGCCACTTCAAGGTGCTTATTACTATGCATGTAATAACTAAAGAATTTGGAAGAGCTAAGAAAAGCAATAATCCCTGTGTATTCTACTGAATATTTTGGTAGATTTGAAATCCAACTAAGCGAGACACATCCGAAAAATAAAAGTATGGTAATTTACACTAAAAATAACTTTAATATTGCCATCTGGATGAGAAAAATGCCATGACTAAGTCAGAGAAAGGAGAATCTATTTTGTGAAAACCCCACAACTTAAAAAGTGTTTGAAAATTTTTACTGTTTCATAAATTTAAAAGCATCCTTCTCACAAATAATTGACCTTTAAGCAAAATTGGACAAAATAAAAGAGATTAAAATACACTGAATTTTATATTCACCATCTACAAAGAGGAAGAATATCTTACACTTATAGCACTGTAAAGCATTCCATATTGTAGCCACCAATAAACGTCTTTTGAATTTAAAATTGCCTGTTGGCATTTGAAAATATAACATGAAGGCTTGGAGAAAGTCTGATGAAATGTAACTACTAAAAATGCACAGTATAATTTGAAAAATTCTGAAGATCAAGGAGAATTCAACCTTGCATTTTCTCTAAAAGATTGTATGGAAACTAAAGGTAAATATATTTCTAATTGCATTGATGAATAAAATTAATGACTACATTCTTGAAAGGTTTTGCAAAATGTCTCTAGTGCTAGAAAATATGAGATGCAGTAAGGGCAATATCAATGTGACAATTTAACTGGATTGTCAGTTTGATCTGAGAACTGTGAAAGAGTTTAATATATATCTCAGAAGGTCATGGAGGCATGACCCTGGGTAATATATCTGATCTCTGGTGCTTTGTCCTTGGTACCACTCCCCTACTTTTATTTCCACTCACCAAGAAGTGAGCAATCTTGTCCTACTGCAAACTTTCATCTTAATATTTCTGCCTTGGAACCAACTATGGTCTCCAGTGCAGACTATGACCCAAATTGTACCCTGTCTCTTTAAACTGTGAATGTCAGGTAGTTGATCCCAGCAGTAAAAAGCTGACTGATACTGAAAACTGTTATGAGGTAAGTAGAATTATTATTATTACCATATCTGACACTTTTGTAACTGGTTGGCAAGAGCTATGTGGAAGGGTTGGATAGTTGGGCTCCAGAAGGCCTAGAATACCATAAATGGGCATTCCTAGGTGATTCTGATGACAAGAGAGAAGGCCAGACTGTTGGAACAATGTGAGCAGTAGACCAGCTCATGAAGTTTCCATAGGAAATGAGGACTCATCTGGAAATCCAGCAAAATGTCTGTATTGGGCTCTTTTCCTGAGACCGCGTTTAAGAGACGCAGACAAAGTGATCTGGCAGAGGAAATGTCAAGGCAGTCTGACATGTAGGCTGTGCCATAGTGCAAAGAGCAAAGCCAAGGGGAGCTGAAAAACCAGAAGCAGAAAGCAAATGGGTGTGAAGTTGAGGCCAAAAAGGGATATGGGCAATGGAGAGACTGATAGAATTAAAAAGAACCCAACCCCTTCGTACAAGGACAAGAAGAATGGTCGTCTCAAGGACATCTCAGGAATCGGGATGACCCCATTTATTTCACTGTTGAGAGTGCAAAACTATAGGACTTTCTTATGAGAAGACAGCCCTTGAGATTGCTGCTTTAAAATGTCAACAAAGAAATCATTTCATCATGCTTATTCATGTAGTCACGGGGCTGCTTGTAGCTCTCTCCAAGAGGCCTGGCCAGTAGACCTGGGCATCAATTATACAATGAACATTTTTCAGGCCTGCAGAATGCTACCATTGGGGCATTATAAAGGATCAGATTTCAGTGAGAGACTAGGCAAAGTGCGCCTAGAAGTTACTGGCAGGAAGACATGGGAATTAAGCCAAAGGTGCAGTGGAGACCCTTAGAAGTATCATGAATATGGAACAAGAAAAGCTAAGAAAAGCTTCAGGCATCAGACAGAGCAAGCCTGAGCGAGGTCCCATGACTATATCCCAGAAATCCACAGAGGTGAGACCACCTCAGCCCTCTGGAGCTCTCATCTCACCAAACTTCCCCATCAACTCTGAATGTAGAAATACAGAACTTCATGTTTGCCATGATGTGCCTTCACGTTGCTTTGCCTTTCTTGTTTTCTATCTCCATCTTCCTCCACTTGAGAAAAGAAAACTCTACCCTGTACTACTATATATCAAGAATATATTACTCACTCACTTTTGGAATTTTATAAAAGTTTAGATCTAAGAATTTACCTTCAGTCTCAGTTGTGACTTTTGATTTAGATATTATAACAATGCTACTGTAGGTAATACTTTGGAAAATTATTTCATTGCTATTTGTACACAGGATACTTATATCATGTTAGAAAGAATTATAACCTAATTTTTAATTTTGAGATTAATTGTCAACATTTAATCAATTTTAATGTTACACTGTCAAGAAATAGAATGGAACAGTAAATTAGGGTTGTCACCCTGATTGACTTTTGAGACATCTAAGATACTGTAAAAGCACACTTTTAAGTGAGGCTGGATGGTTGGTGAATTTTGACCTTGGGTACCACATATGGCCTTTTCCTCTTTTCTCTCTGGCTTCATTTTCCTCTCCTGATTTCTGGCCAACATGAAATGAACAACTTTGTTCCACTATACATTGCTATTCTGAGGCTTCTGCACTGGAACTAGTCAACAAGGCACTAAACCTGGAAAATCACGAGCTAAGTTAACCCTGCTCTTAAAATCAAAGATACCAGGTTCAGCGATACCTCAGCTCACACGTTTAAATATTTTCATGACTCTAGTCACAAATGGATAGGATAAGACCCAAGTCAAATTTCCCCATATGGTCAACATTGAATCTAAGAATTGAATTTGGTTCAGTTCACATTTAATTTTGTTGAAATGAGAATTGTGGATAAAACTACATTTGTGAATCAAAGTATCACTACATTAGTTCCAGTGATAAAAAGCTGACAAATACAATCATCTTTTAATAGGATAAATATCTTGGAAACGGAGAATCATTTGAACAATAAGTGTATTTATGTCACTTCACAAATTTAATTCATTCCATATGCCAGGAAAGATGGTTGTGTTTGTTTTATGCAAGGAAAGTTGCTGTGATCATGTTAGTCACTTAATGTAAAGTTTGCAAATGGTAGCAAATTTCACCAAAAACATCTGTTTGTGAACTAAATTGTTTGCAAATAAAAATGTTCATAAACCAAGGAACAACTGTATTGTGTCTTTTGTTATATGCCATATGAATAGATTACCAAATATTTCTTCAGATAGATACTGTTATGGCAGTTACAAAATAATTTTGCAGTGAATAAGGACATAGGCTGAAAATTATTGCTTGGCATTTCTACGTAAGGATTAAATTTGTTTGGGGGTAATAGTCAGAGGTAGCTTAAAGACTCAAACATTCATGGAAGATTTCAAGAGAGAAGTGACCACAATGTCTAATGTGCAAGTAAAATATTGGCCTTAGTGAATTAAGAGGATAAAATGAAGACATTTCATTGATCTAGAATTGCTGGATCTCAATTTTTGGCTACAGAAATGAATCTATGATTTTATGTTCAATCACTCTGTGTTCTATTAGGCCAGTAATGTCACACTGGTGGGAAGCTGAATAAGCTCCCAGAAAGGAGGTGCCATGGCGTAAACATGGACCCACAAATTCCAGGGATAACGCTTCAGGTGACCCATAATTAAATTCACATTCAGCTTTACTAACAGTGCTCAGAAATAAATATTTTGTGTATTTATATATACACAAATAAGTGTTTTAAAAAGGGGTTTTTTTTTTCTATTGACCTACCTCTATTCAACACAGACTTAATGAATTCATTTTGATTCTATTCTACATTTTCCTATTCACTCTTAATGCTTACTGCAATTGCAGGTCATTCTATCACAATTACCTAATAAAGAAATACTTTTAGATAGGAGTTTGTGAAAACATTTAATAGCATTTAAATTGAAGCCAAAAATTACTACATGTAAAATATTATTTTATAACAACTGCACAGTAAATAGAAAAGCTATGATTAGATATTTTCCTCATGCAAAATGCTAAAGCTTAAATAGCAACAGTTAAGTAATACTGTATTTCCCCCTCTATGCAAGGTTAAACGTTAAATGTATATATTAACATACCACACACACATATATTAAATATGTTAATTTTACCATGTCAGTTTATCATTCACTTTCTCAACACTAGGACAAAATAACCAACACCAACAAATTTAAGGAGGAGATTATTAGCTTAGCTTATGGTTTTAGAGGATTTATTCAATGGTTGGCTTGCTCCAAGAGAGAAATGGCATGACAGAATGGCTTATGTAAGAGCAACCAGGTAGCAGAGCAAAAAGAAATGAACAAGAATCAAAACCAAATCCTTCTAACTTCATCCCCCAGTGACTCACTTCCAACTATATCCCACATCCTAAGAGCACATTCATTCACTTATGAAACCTCTGGTAGATTAACTCACTGATTAATGTAGTGACCACATGGTCTATTCATTTTCCAAATGCCCCAGCTCTACAAATATGACAAATTGGAAAATTGGAAGACATATTAGATATAAAACTCTAATGATCACTCTAGATAATGTATTTTAAAGAAGCAAGTTTTAAAACTTCATTCTAAAAAGAACTCTACATTTTACATTTAATAATAGTTCATATTGAAGGTTCTGAAGATATTTAATAAGTTTAATCTTTATATTAAAATAACCATCATTTATAATTACTCTAACATTTATAAACTTTTGGTAATAAAAGTGTAAAAATGGTGATAAAAGTGAAAAGCATTATTAACTGTGTGTACATTTTTAGAACTGGAAATCCCACAAGTGTCAATTATTTTCTCTTACTTCACATGAAATTTTCTACACAGTCGTTCAGATTGCTTAAATAAATGTCAGATATATTAAATTGTTACTTCTGAATATGTCATTTTCATGTGATTTTAGTAGTTTAAAGAAGTAACAGCTTTCTGAAAAGCCATTCACCCGTAGTTTAGTAAGTTATGAACTCCTCCACCTAAAGTCTTTCTGTCTAACATTTCTCCTTTACTAATTACTTACAGGATGATCAGAGTAATTGTTGAAATAAATCTCAACTTAGGCTGTATTCTTCTCCTGTTTATTGTACAAAGATCATAATAAACAATTATAACAACACAACGCACTAAGTGAAAACGCACCATTTTAGAGTGGCACAGTCCGCCCCGCAGAGCAGGCGGACTCTGGAGAGCAGGCTTTTGTCAGACACTCTTCCACAGAGTGGAAGCCAAAGCAAGCAAAAGCTAAGCAAAAGCATGGTGCTTGTCCAGAGCAGAGCCAACTCGAATACAATACCCTGCACTTGCGTTTCAGCTACAGGGCATGGTGAGCTTGGGAGTGGGAGGAGGAGACAGCGGGAGAGCCAGGCTCCACCCTGGTATTAAGGGACAAACTTGAGGAGCTCTCCAGTCACCGTCCCAAACCAAACCGTAGCAGGGAACCTTGCATGTAGTGCTCCAAGTATCAAAAGCTTTAAGGACCAAGGATGTAGCTCAGTGGCACTGCGCCTGCTTTGCAAGTTTTAGGTTCTGAGTTCGATCCCTGGGACCTGAAAACAAACAACTAAACAAACGCAAACAAACTCAGTGCACCAAGACTTTGCAGTCATGGGCAATATTGACCCTGACTTGTAAATAAAGTACATTTATAAAAGGTTTGGGTAACCACAAAAAACAGCACTTTCCAATAGCACAGAAAACCCAAGCTGTAGGAAGACTAGCTTCCACTGCAGGAATTCTCACAGCAAGAAAACGTGTCTTACAAGGGCTATCTGACAAGTGTCTGGGCTGAGTCTGCACTGGGTGGTGCTATTGGGAGGTGAAGGAACCTTGAGAGGTGGAGACTGGTGTGAACTCTGCAGCGCTCCAGGGCCCACCCTTTGGGGAGAATCTGGACCTGTGACCCAGAACACTTTTGCTTCTACATTTGACGTCACTCTGCTCCAACCCATGCTCCTCTCCATGGTCCTCGGGCACCACTGAAATTCCAAAATAGGGGACACTTAGTCCCAGACTGGAAATTCAAAATCTTCTAATTTTTTTCTTCTATTTTACAGGTTCATTATCTGATATACTAAGCTATAGAAATGTGATGAGACACTATTAGTTTCTGAGTCCTGCTGGTTTCCATGACCTCAGAACCAGGTCCTAACATATGATGGTTAAGAACATTGCTTAGGACCAGGGAGAGAAATCTCCGTCTATCTCAGCATCTATGTAAAGCACTCAACCTGCAAAGCTGAACATCGTTCAGCTGACTAAAAAGAGTTAATAAATTGTTATTTATCTCATCCATAAGTTTTTAATTTTACTTTGGATAGATAATTTTATAGCACTGATTCACCTATTACTTTTGTTTTCTATTCTTACTAGAATAGAAAAAGTATCATCTATAAGCTTTTTTAAAAAATCCAGTTATTCTTTACTATTGTTTATCATTTATCTTTGTAATAGTATTCTTTTTTTCTTTTTCTGAATTGAGTTCTTTGGTACATTTGTATATTTCAATCATGAGCAAAGTTTCTTTTTTCACTAAATTCTATATATTTTTTTTTTACTTTTTTGATTGACTTTAGTGGCGCATTTTGTATATACATTATAGTCACATTCAACACTGGTGGGTTGTACCTGTACATGACACATCTTGATTTTCAGTTGTCTCCTTTCCCCTGTCCTCCCTGCACCTTCCACCTCTCTATATATAAACTCTGTTGCCATTTTTTAAACTATCAAACTGTCTCTTTGCTTCTTTATTTTCCCCAACCCATGCTTTCCCTTTTGCATGTTTTCTCCCTATTTCACATTACCTATTATACATTTTGACATTTATTTATAGCTTCAGTTTGTAATACTAGAGAAGAAGCAAAAATTATTTTAAGTAGCATGGGAAAACCACAAGACCAGTGTAATTGCCAAAGCTTTATAAAGCTTTGATTTAATTTTTAAAAATGATGTCAATTTTATAGCATTATATGAGTTTATATAGTTTTACTTTTTATAATAAAATAAACAATAAGGTGCTGGGGATTTATCTCAGTGTTTCCAGTGCCTGCCTCAGAAGCTCAAGGTCCCAAGTTCAATCACTGGTAGCACAAAATTTAAAAATAAATAAATAAACATACAATAAGAATAAAATAAGTCTTAATTGTATTATACGTGAGACAAATCTGAAGCAATAAATCCAGTTCCTTTCTGCAGTGCTCTCATAGTAAACCCTCAAATCTCAGAGTTCCACAGCAATCTCATACTGCAGCACCTGGTTAAAAACTAGATGTTTTTTTCCTGTTTACTAAATTAAATCTAGACTCTGTTATTTGAAAAAAAATATGCCTTCACATTTTGAAGCCAGATTACTGGCTTTAATTCTTTATTTCCCTTGAATTTACCTTTGTTGAAGATAAAATGTTACTCTTTCCTCAATAATTCAAGTCTTTTTAACAAATAAGTGCCTCATTTCTAGTGTTTTTTTATTTATTTTTTCTCAAAATAACAAAATCAATATGTCAAATGATCATGTCCATTTAGTGGAACAAAATAAATCTAATAATTTGCTTTTAAATGCTGTAAACCAATTAGATGCATTGTCCAAACATTGCTTACTACCTCCTATGTGCTCAAAGTGAACTTTTATTTTCACTCCTAGAGTAACGCTGGTGCTTTCTCTTCTCTCATTTGTAAAGTAGATTTTGCCACAGCTGAAATATTTCCAGTCCTTTGTTGCATAAGCCAAAAAGCCATGGAGGTGTGGAGGTCCTTCAGGTCTGTCTCTGGCTTCATCATGTTTGGACAGAACATACCAGGGTCTTCCTCTTTTCATCGCCCACCCACCCTCCTATTACAGATTTCGGCTCTGTCTTCTCATCCATTTCTTGCAGCACTGTTCTTTGGCGGTAGCTCCTTCCTGTTGACTAGCCGTGACTTCTCAGATTGGTCAGAACTGTCCACTGAGGTGGAGGCTGCCGTTGACTGCCTGGAGAATCTGCATCTGCGCGCCTCCAGCGCTGACTGCTCCCTGAGCTGCTACTTCCCCCGAGATATGGGCTCCGGCCGGGGCCATGTTCTCCGCCACCTGGCCAAGGAGAAATGCGAGGGAGCCCAGTGTCTCATGGAGATGCAGAAACCTTCCGCATACTCCTAGTTTATTGAAAGTAAAGGACCGAAATGTATGGTGAAAGGAAAGAGATCAAGATATCAGAGAAACAGATGTGTGATGGAAAGCAAAATAAAACAAGCCTAGTATCTAAATGCACAGAAAATTGTTTT
>PVIR01027989.1:0-13814 GCA_004026965.1 Petromus typicus
GTGGCCTTAATTTCACTCTTAAAATGTGTCAACAATCAGTGTTTCCTTGACATTAGGATACTTAATCCCATACTCACCTCTAAAACTAACTGTGCCTCACATTAGCTACAATCAGTGATGAGGCAGGTACTTTCAAAACTATTCTCCTCAAAGAAAAATTTTCATTACAGCATGAGAGTTAAGGAACTGTATGGAATTAGGTCATATGCTTCATGAATTAAAATAACAGTTTTCATATTTGTTTAGCCATGGATTTTTGAGGAATGTGATTAGAATATATTTCTAAAATATACCAATAAACTCAATTTATTATTTTAAAAAAGAAATGGCTATTAAACATCATTCAATCTATATAATCACCAATCTGTTATTAATGTTTTATTATGCTTCTGTGAAAAAGCTATCCATTTTCCTTTTTAAAATTATTTTCCCTTTTGTTTTGTTAGTTTTTTGAGACAAGGTCTCACTTTGTAGTTCAGGCTAGTCCTGAACTCAGCCTCAAACTCAGTAGTCCTCCTGCCTTTGCCTCTTGAGTAATGGGATTACAGATGTGAGCCTCCATGCCCAGCACTGTAGTTATGTGGTACTGATTGCTGGTGGGCATGAGTCACCTCAGCATATCCAGCATTGTTGTATATGGTTTACCAGGATAGAACCAGGGACCTTGCACTTGAAAGAGGGCACCGGAACACTGAGCTACAGCCTCAGCCCTCCATTTTCTTCTAATAAAGAGAAATTTGAGGGAATTCAAATAGAAAAATAGTTTGATAAAAATCATACAATTATAAAGAGGCCTGTTATTACCTCTATTATTTCTAAAAACTCATGACTAGCTTTTTATTTTTGTATGATTTGTATATTAACATCCACATGTATCTGTGGTTTCTCTGTTACTGTGGATTCAAGTCTACCATTTGGTTTTCATTACTTGTTTCAGTATATTTTTTTCTCCATCCCCTGTTGTGAAGCATTACTGGAAAACATTTCAGATTCTGCTGTATGTTAGACCTATTTCTCTCTTTGGTTCCATCATTAGCTTTGAACATTATTCTCAGATTCTCTTTCCCTGTGAGTAACTTCTGTACTTGAGCAAGTTGGAGTGTACGTGATTTAAGACCTGATGGTTTTGGTGCCTGGCTTTTCTGTCAGGGATGAGTGGGATGTGGGCGGAAGAAGAAATCCTAGATGGCTCAGATTTTATTGCTAGTATAAAACATAGACCATGGAGCCAAAAAAATTAATGAAAGCTATGTTAGTATATTCAACATCTCCAGAAATAAATTCACTCTGAGCCAATAATCTAACCACAGGGGAAGGAATATGCTCTTGAATATTCTTCCTTAGTTGTTCTTACCTGTATTTAGTTTGTTTTCTTCATTTTTATAACATAATAAAGAGAGAATATTATATATGTAAAGTCAACCTCATCATTCTTAAGTTATTATATTAATCTTTCTGTAACAATATCAAGATGATCATACAAAACAGAGACATATTATTCTGGATCCTTTTAAGGGTGAGTGTGATATTTACCCTCCCTTTTAATTTATTAAAATCTATTTCACTTAGTTGTGTCTTACATACATAAGTTCACACACACATACAAACATACTGATAATCTTTAATTACCTGCAATTTTTCTTTCTCTAATTTATGTTATTCACTGTCATTTGTATTGTGAAAATAAATCAAAATTTCTAATGTTAATCATTTATGTTTTAAATTGTGCATTATTGTGAGTGGCGAGGTGAAATCTTGTCCTGTTCCACTCATGATGTGGAGGGTCTTTTCTCTGTGTATTCACACCAGACCTGAATCTGTCCATTATCACTTCACTATCTCTCTTCTCACATCTGCAGCCTGTATATCACGGTGCTTCTGTTTGACTGCCCTTCATAGGAGCCCAGTGCCACATTGAAATGACTAAGCCATGGACCTTACTTTACCTCGCTTTAATGATGTTGCTTCATTTCACATCTCACAAAGATTTGCTAAGCATATTACAAAAAGAAGAGAGACAGAATATTTTCATAGCTTTCAATGTGGTGTGTTATTATAGTAGTGCCAATTTAGCCATTGTTGCTCATTTGTTACTGTACAAATTTGTAAATTATATTTTGTTATAGGTGTATGAACATCACAGTTGCATTTACTCACTGGCAGGTTTGGAATATTCCCTGTAGAAAAGAGAGAACTATTGTTTGCAGATTGAACAATTGCAAACCAAATTAATTTATTTGAAAACTAAAGTGAAGAAAAATATATCCAATGCTATGTCAGGTGATCAAGAAATATTATGCTGATATAAAATAAGTATTACACATTTTACAAGTACGCAATTCAAAAAATTAAATTTTCAGTCAAAACCAGCATGTAGGAATGACATCTTCAAAAATAGAATCCTAAACTATCCACAATTATCACTCAAAACAGGCTGAAATTCTAGAAATTTATATCAATCTTTCAATGCCTTAGAAGTTGATAATTTTACGATAATCATGAAAGAAATAGATCTGTAAGGACTAAAAATGAAATGAAACCAAACTTAAAAAAATAGCAGCAACAAAACTGAAATGATTAAGTTGTTCTAAGGTGAATTTAAAATTATTTTGTAATAAAAACTGAATAGTAAATCATTTTAAGAAAATTTAATTATTGTTTAAAAACGTGCATTGTAAAATAACACTCTAGATGTGACATTAATAGAATATTGCGTAGGTGGTTTATGTAAAAGTTGAGCTCTGTCAATAATACATACAAATTACTAGGAACTAGACATCTGAAGAGAATCTATAAGGGAAGGTTTTGGATTTCAGAACAATATTGAAGTACACAATAGCTAATAAGTTCAGATATTTTAGGAAATGTCATACAAAAAGTATTTCCAAAATCAGTGAAATTCTATAGACTTACATTTTTCCTCAAGGCATATTACTGTATAAAAATCATTTCATAAATTTAATAGTTCATTCAAATGTATGGTAAATACTCAAAGATTTGTGTGCTTCATCCACAACAATTTGAAATTTTCACATAAAGTGACAGAAATGTGTTATTTCACATATTGGATTACTTATTACATTACTAAAGACTAATAAAGTTTATTTATTTAATTAAAGCTGGTTAAATAATTAAACCGTTTCAACTTGAATTTTCTATTTATTTGAACAATGTTGCTGAAACTTTAGGGTTAATATTTTTAAATATACATCTGTTTTCCTAAAATAACCCATAGCACTTTCATGCTTTCTGATGTTTTAAATGGTATCAAGAGAATAACAAATTTTAAATAAAATCAAGTTATCCATATTGCTGAATAATGGAATTCTCTTTGTATAAAGGACTATTTATGTTAAGTGATACATTTTTACAATATATTAAATACTTATTTGTATATTTTCTACATAACATCTCGTGTCTGTATTTTATAGATGCAATCCTTTCACTTGGTTTACTGTAAATGCTGTTCATATCCATGTTGTCAGCATGTAATATGACAAAATATAGAATGATTCAATATGACTGAAAATATTCAGAACCACTTCTTCCAAAAATACCTGGGATTTGCCATTTGTGGAATATAAATGGTAGCTAATGTTCAAGAAATATGATCTATAGTTTTTATGGTTTGTTTTGCATTCTCTAAATTAAGAGATCCTTATTTTTATAGCAGTGATACTCAGGAAGTCGGTAGCTCATTGTCAAGTGTTTAATTTCTTGTTGGCCTTTGAATTTGAAGGATGGCCTATGTGTTTCAGATACGGAGGACACAATGTAATGGGGTAAAGGTATTTGGATCTTCAAAACCTTTATTATACAAGCAAAATTTACTAACACATATGCTTTATTTTTGTATTTAAAAATGTTATGTAAAAATAGTGTGAGTGAAGGTCAACTAGAAACTCAGACTAGAGATGAAAATAGAGTCAAACTTCAGGAAATATAGAACCGAATTGTATAAATGGTGGAACGTAAGAAATAAGAAAGATTCATTTACAATAATTACTGTGAATACTTGTAAAAAGGAGCAAATATTAGAGAGGAATAAATTTGATATGAGAGTCTTTGGCAACTACTTCTGCTATTTCCAAGCTAATTTATCTAAGCGCACCAAAACTAATTCAGAGATCAGCTTAGTATCTGAACCAGCTGTCCTCATAACTGAATAGGATTAAACAAATTATTCAGTACTGTTCAAACCCCTCTGTCGCTCTTTCAGCTAACATATGGATGTCTTCCAGTTCTCTTAATTTTCAATACTGTTGGGACACAATCACTGAAGGTGACATGTGGCATGTGTCGCAATTACACTTTTGGGAACAAGCAGATGTTTCCAGAGAAATCGTATACATTCACACAGACAATTCTCTATGTTAAAGTTTCTGAATGGTCAGGTTAAAGCACACATAAATATGGAAACAGATATTGCCAAAAATCCATCAGCTTCAGTTAGATATTGTACATATCTCCTCAGGGCTGTCCTATTGATTACAATATGGACTAGAACTTGAGATGAATATTCTTTTATAGAAGAATTCTAAAAATATTCTTTTATAAAAGAAAAGTTCTGAAAATTAAAAGGCCTTGGAAAGTGTGATATTATTAAATATTATATTACACTTAATTGTAGGTAATAAGGAATTAGGCACTCAAACAGGATAAATGTTAATAAGCTAAATTT
Source organism: Petromus typicus (assembly GCA_004026965.1). NCBI lineage: Eukaryota > Metazoa > Chordata > Mammalia > Rodentia > Petromuridae > Petromus > Petromus typicus. Next base: position 4,682 of record PVIR01027989.1, read on the forward strand.
TATCACTTTTTTATCTACTAAACTCCATTTTGAATCAATAGATATATCAACTTTTAGAAATATTTCTTCTCTAATTTAACATTCACATAACTTTTACAGGATAAGATATTGGTTGTGTTTCACCATATTTCTCTTGAAATTTTTTTGTTCCCATTAGAATTTTGATTGACAAATTTCCACTAGTGGACATATATTTTCATGAATATTCAACTTTAATAAACTAACTGGCAAAAAAGAAATTAAAGTCACAGTATCTTAAGAACTCCTTCGACTTTCTTTGTAAATCACAATATTCCTTATGTATCTCCTATTTATGTATTTCAGAAACTATGAGAATGTGTTAGAAAAAAGTATCATTTACATTTCCTCACAGAAAACACACTTCCTTGAACAATATGGCCACATAAAAATTATAAAAGTACAAGTTTTATAGGACAACACTGTTTACAAAATGAAAATGCCCTTGAGTGGTTTGGAAAACATACAATTAAAACAAATAAATAAATATTTTGGCAAGGACTTCATTTAATAGTCTTCAACTGTCTATATAGAAATCAAAATTTTTGAATTGCCTTAAAAGTATATGAATTCATTGGTACTTATAATTCTGTCTGTGGACTGGCAGATGCTATAGAAATAAATTACTAGTACCTTCATTCATTGTACATATATTTACCTATCAAGAAATTGTGTTAAAACATAAGTAATTAAATGAGTAATAGTAATATTAGAAATATTATGCAATATTGGATTCAAACCCAGCCACTCAATGCAGGTGTCTATGGAATCCATTCCTCAAATTTATAATAGATACTATCTGAGACAAGTGAATAAATATTATGTTTTTTAAATGTACATTTATTATCAATCAGGCATCCATTTATATTCATATAATACATTCGTGAAGAGTGAATAACAAAACAAAAACTCTGTATATTGAATACTTTTTTCACGCTAAAATTTTACAATTAAAAATAACATACTTCTTGAATAAACAAAAGAGGATTACTGTCCCCTTCATATAAACTCAGCAACTGTATCATAGAGAATTCCCAAGGTCATGCGTGGAATAAAAGAAAACCAAAATAAGTGATTGCATATTTTCATTTCCACTCCAGTGACCCATTACCTATCCTATAATAAAACACAACTGATGAAAAATTCATCATTTCTTTACAATAGCACAGCAGTGGACAGGATGGAAGTTTCAATTCACATAGAATTTGGCATTATCATTGTTGAAAGAAAACTGCATCTCCAATATCTATTCTACTACGTATTACAAGTGATTCCTGCTACTGTATAATCATGTCCTTTGAAGAAAATATGCTACAGAAAAGCATTAAGACTCAAAAAAGCAAACAATGAGCATCACTGAGTGTGTGGTTAACATAAAATACCGCATGGAAAGTGCGAAATTTTAGTACCCAGAGGCAAGGTCACGTTTACCTTAGTACACTTAACTGAGGAGGCTTTCAGCTTGCAGCTCGCATGCTGCGACTGCCTCTCTGTCGGATCCTCATTGGACCCCACACTCCTGCTGACATACTTGTCTAGAAGATGACCTCTGGTTACTAGGGTATGTTGTTTTCAGAGTGGATCACACTGTCTGCTCATTTTAGGCTTTCTGCTCTAAGGATACGTTAGATGAAAATGATCGGACATTAGCTCCTAGTCAAAGCTCACAAACACTCTCATGAGGGCTCCTGTTTGGTACCATGTACAGATCTTAGAATATCTAAGCGCAGTTGAATTAGGAACCATGCTAAGACTAAAGAATATCCTGAATCAAATTTTTATTTTTTAAATTATATTCTAACTTGAACATCTTCCTAAAATATGACACTCACATAAATATAAAGTGTTAAAACATTTTGCATTTTGATTTTCATCAGATTGTTAATAAATGTCCTGCATTGATATTTTTTTTCCTGCATTGATATTTAATTGGACTAGTGCAGGCATTTTCAAATGTTTTACCAACTTATTTCAATTTTTAGTATAAAAGACATACACCCACATATGTCTCTAAGCTTCAATGCAGGCAATCTTTAATAAAAAATTACTTTAGTTCACTTTGTAATTCAGTTCTGTATAAGTATTTTTGTGAAATAATACCATAAATCAATATAAAATTTGTAGAGTGAAAAGTTCATATAGCAGTGAACTACTACATATGGATTACATGTTTTATACCACTTTAAATGTATTTGGGTGGTAATTTCAGGCTAGATCACATGAATTCATTTCAAAGTAAAAATAGATTTGTGTGTTTCCAAAGTTTCCAAAATATAGTCTGCTTATGTGAAAAAAAAATATGTTAGATTAATCCCTTCCCCAAGCTCGAGCCGTTTAATGGTGCACAGAATAAAGCTTTCTGATGTGCCAGGTTATTCTCTGTGATCACACGCACACTATTCACCTTCTCCTTTTTTTTTCTCTCATCTTTCTTTCTTGCTTCTTCTTGAACATGTCAAGGAAACCCTAGCCTTGAAGTTCAGCATTCATTCTTCTGTATAGAAAGTTGTTTTCTATGTACTTATCTGACTTTCTCTATCTTTGTTAAGGTTATCTGAATGACATTTTCCCTATCGCCTTGTAGTTCAACCTACAGAAAATTTCAAAACACACTTCATCCGCAGCACATAATGGCAATATATTGTAAGCTTTTCATTTATTTTATTCAATCATTATTATTAGAATGAATATATTGACTCCTATTAGAATAAACATTACTATTTGTATCATTTTAATTGATCATGCTGTTTTACAATTAAATTGCTGTTAGTTTTTCTGATATTTATTTTGAGATATTTATAACATTTATAAAAGTAGAGCTACAGTGCATATAAAACAAAGAATGATTTATATTCATCTAGGATTCTCAGTTCCACTGAAATCATTTGTTATGTGTGAAGTGATCTTTGCTATTTTACACAGCAACAGCTGTTGGTTGGGTTTGAGAAACACCATAGAAAATTATGGCAGCTCACCATTAGGCTGAATGATGTCACATGTATTATAATGATCTCTTCTTTGGGGGGCTTCCTATCTTCCAAAGTTTCAGTTTTTCAGTGCAGAAGAGATAAAATGTGTATGTGTAAGTTTGGGATTATTTTTTGTAAGATACATTCTCACTGAATATCACTTCTGCAAATTAGACAAATTCAACCCAACACAGCTTCAATGACTTCAAGAAACGTTTATTACATCTATGAGTTGTAGCTGAAGAATGTTATAGCCAAAACTATTGGAGTTCTTTCTCAGGTACACCACTGATATTAACTTTATATTTCTCATAGCATTTTTCTACCCAACAGATAAATGAAAATGATTCTCAGGTGTACTGATTAATGACATCAAAAATAGAACATTTTTAGACTTCCTTTTAAAGAGAGGTTTATCATCCTAATGGCATCCCTCACACTGGGGCAATTTACCAACATTTGTGAACTCTCATAAATTAGGATGAGATTGAATAAGACATATTTCTTGCCTCTTTATTTCTATAGGGTTATTAAAGAAAGGTAGCATTATTTTGGGTCAATTTAATTTTATTTAATATAAAATATGCACATTACTTCTGAATCTTAACTATTTTAGCATTAGAAATTATGCTTAACTTAGATTTAATGTATCATACAGGGCAAGAGAAAGGCAGTTTGAGATTGACAGCTACAAATACTAGGTATGGTTTGCACCTACTGAGTTTCTTCATTGAATAAAGAAATTTGTGAACTTTTTTCAGGATATAGAAGTGTATCCACAGCTCAAGTCATAAAAACTGAGAAATTATACATTAGTATAGGTACAGAAAGAAAGTATATTTGACAGCATTTAATGTGAGTGTGTGTGTCTATGTGTATCTCTGTGTGTCTGTCTGTGTGTGTGTGTAGTGTGTATACGTACACGTGTGGGCTAAGGATTAACCCTAGGTCCTAGCACATGACAGACATGCATTCTATTACTGACTTTACTATTGGCCAACACTCATATCCACATATTTCCTCCTTCTTAACTTTCAAACTTTAAAAGTCTCTACTATATTTCCACAAAATATTTTCACAGAATGTTTTAGATATATGTGGTAGCAGTAGATAGTTACAGAAGGATCTATATTTTGAAATGAAAATGTATTTAAAATCTCCCCTGCGTAGAGTAAGCTACTGGAGAAGAGCCTGGGATGTGGTGACCAAGATCCATGATCACCCCGTTCCGCCACTTGATCCATGGACTTGAGCAAGTCCTTCCCCATTTTCACTTCTGCTCTTCTCTTCAGCACAATCTGATAACAATGCCTTTCCTGCCTTTGTCTCACAATGCCCATGCAGATAAAAAAAAAAAAGTAAAGTTTAAATCATGCATATGAAATTATTTTATAAAAGTTAAATTGTTATGCAGCTACACTGGGATTAAAATTCCAGAATCATAGCAGATATGAATAGCATTTATATAACAGCAACAGATTTTTAAAAAGATATTAGATTTGCTAATGTTTTAACCTCAAAGGGCTATTGGTTCCTTTGAGGTTAATGCATGACAGCATAACAAGTTGAGTTCAAGATTTGCCTAAAGCTATTTTTTGCCTGGTTCACTGCTTTGTCCTTTTCTTCTCATTCTTACTTGGTATTACAAAAGCCAGTAACCTCAACAATTGGATCATTTCTGGTAATACCCCAAACTAAAACAGAACATATATTAGAAAGCTTACTGGTTCATGAGAAAGACAATTATTTAAATATTTTTATTTTAAATTTTTTTCTGAAGTCTTTTAGACTGAAGAATCTTAAACTTTGTCAAGAATTTCAGGTCACTGATTTACATACAATTTTTTTTTCCACATTCACCTCTAGTATCACTAACCACTCATTCACAACTTCTGTGTATATTTTCTTTATAAAAATAGTTAAATAATACCAAGGATCTAGCTCAGAGTTTCCAGCACCTGCCTTGCAAGCACAAAAGTCCTAGTTGTACCCCTGATAACTACCTACAACAATGCTGGACATGGTGACTCATGCCCATCAGCAATCAGTATCACATACCACAGTGCTGGGCATGGTGGTTCAAGCCTGTACTCCTAGCACTCAGGAGGCAGAGGCAGGAGGATTGCTGAATTAGAGGCTGAGTTCAAGTCCAGCCTGAAATACAAAGCAAAACTCTATCTCAAATTAAGCAAACAAACATTTTACTATATTAAGAATATTTGTAAAGTGTGTGGTTTACTTTGCTGTGTTCTACCAAGCAATATCTTCAATATTTAAATAATTCCTTTACTTTCCTTTCAATTAGTACATTGTGAATATCTAGTTTTAAGTATAAATTCCATTTTAAATAATTATCTTACTGAGATTCATATATTCTTTGTTCACATAATATAGTAAAAAAAATAGTTAAGAAGGAGGAGCTAAGAAGAAAAAGCAAAAGTAGACTATTCTGGTGGCCTAAAACATTTAGGAAATGCTTTTCTTGATTTCTTCCTTCTTTCCCTTCCTTCCTATATTCTTTTTTTGTTCCTATCTTGCTTGGTGTTTATCTTTTTCTCCTTCTCTTCCCTCCCTTGCTCTTTCCCTTTATTCCTTTCCTTCCTCCTTCATTTATTTAGTAGGACAAGAGATGGAAGTCAGGACCTCATACTGAATTACAACCCAAGGCCTTTTAAAATTTATTTTTATGTCTTGAGGCAAGCTACCCTTAATTCTCTAAAGTTTACAGATTTGACTCAGATTTTGACCTTCCTGCCTCCGGGGTTCGAGGCCTTCACCGCCATGCTTGGCTGCCTTGCTTGAATTTAATTCAAACTATAAATTGTATCAAATAATATATGCATTTGTAATCGCTTCCACCAACATTTGAGGATTTATATTTATTAAGATATTTAACTAACTTCAATTACTTCTCACAAATATTCACAAGAGAACTTCAAAAATTAGATAACTAAGAAAAAATCTATATTTTGAATCAATGAATTGTGATTTTCACTGTTGATTCACTTCCCTAATTAGAGGATTGTAAGCTAAAAGAGGGAAAAAAATATTCACTAACTTCATTTTGAGGATTCTCTTTGGAGAAATGAATTAAGTTTGATTTTATTGCAATATATATTATTTTCCCCTGCTGAGGATTTAGCTCAGTGTCATCATGCCTGTCTTGTGTGAATAAGGTTCTGAGTTTGATTCTCAGCACAAAAAGCTTTTTTAATGCAATTTAAGAAAAATGCTTCATTCTTAATTTTACCAGTCAATAGACATAAATAATCTTACATTTAATACAACCCTACAAAAATTTTCTCGTTATAAAATGAAGTAAATTATTAATCATGCTATTAAATCACTTCACATATTAAACACTCAAAAGTCAAATGATCTATGCATTTTTCATAATTCAAACAGGGCAATGAGTAGAATTAATATATGGTACATGATTATGACAAGTAAAATTTGTAATACCACTAGCAAAAAGTATACAGAGTTGAGGTCTGACCTTGTTATTTATAGAGGGGCTGGAATAGGAAACTGCCTTCAGTACTGAAGCTTCGTCCTTCCCACTGTCATCAAGGTAATCCAAGGCCCATCCAAACTGTCCCTGCAAACACTTTTTCCATCATGCTGCAAGCAACACGTGAAGGAGATATTTTCTCACAGGAGAATCTGATCTTAAACATAATGGAAACAGTTATTTCACCACTCAGCCCTTGTTTGCAAGGAAGGCCTGTTTCAACCAGCAGAACATTGATCTCTTAGACACCTCTCTCCATGGAACCTCCCAAATGCCTAAGATAAAAACTTGTGTTGGTTTTAACTCCATATAGATTTCATCACATAAGTTATTTTTAATGCTAAAAAATAAAGTACCTCATTCCTGTCCAGGACGGCTTGTTATATGGATATAATTTAAATTTGACATTTTAAAAACTCAGAGAGAAAGAGGAAGTAGAGCAAAGACTACAGAATATGATGAAAAATAATAAATATTTTAACATTAAATAATAAATCTTTGAATGTTAAATCAAACAAAATAACGCTGTTTTGAGTAAAGATATAATTTATATTCTAACCAAATTCTAATTTAATATATAGATAAATTTTACACTATGCATAGTCTGGCAAAATAAATGACAATCTTCGAAAAGTCAGACATGTGTTAGTACTTCTCACAAATACCAAACAGTGTACCTAGTGGAGAAAGACTTCTTTGCAATATATAAAATAATCTTTTACATTTTTCATGGAAGTATTTTCTTTTAATTTCAGATTTATCATAGAGACTAATAAAAGTAAAACCTGAAGAGGAAAATTGTCTAAAATTTCCTAAACTTTCATACTTTCTGAATTGTGAATGCATGCAGATATATCAATTTTTAAATATTTCTATTAATATTTACATTTAATGCCTTCTAACAATTGTATTTGTCATTCTATTTTTGAACATATTTTACCTAAGTTAATTAACAAAATCTTACCTAGACATTTTCTATCAATTGGGCATTGTGAGAATATCCTGATATAACTCATAAGTGACATTAGAAGTTAGACAAAATTTCTTGTCATAAACCCAGAGTAGTTATACTCTTCTGTGGCTATATGAAAGAAAAATTTTGACATATTTGTATTTCTCTCTATGAGGAGTTTATTTCAAAAAGACATGTTGATATAATTTTCATGTCTAGAGAAAGTTCTGAATAATATGAAAGTATTAATAGTTAATTTACTACAGTTAATTTACAGTTAATTTACTACTGTAGTTAATTTACTACAGAGTATATGTAATAACCCTCACTTTCCAAATAATTACAGAACTTCACTATCTTTCCTCTTGAATTCTTCATATTTTTCAATCAACTCCTTACTAAAAGTGTGTGAAACATTTATTACTTAGATTGCTCTGAAAACAGTGAGGGAACATACAGGTAATGAGTTAAAAAAGTGAGAGCAGCTCCCAATGTACTGCAAAGAGGAACTCTCCTTTATTCCATTTGGTCTATCAGCATGACTTACTTCCACCTTTTCGTTCAGATAGCTGAGCTAAATTTACTCATAAAGCATTTTTAAGAAGCCAGCAAATAGTTCCTTCATTTCAAGGAAAGAGAAACGGTAACTTCCATCCATGGAAATGGAAAATAATTCTTGAATGTGTCATGAAATTATAGATTCACCTACCTTGAATAACAGTGGGAACCTCATTATAGTCCTCTCTTAAATTTTAAAGCAAGGATGTTTAAGACACTGCAGAATAATTTCCTGAGGATTGCTTCCCATTCATTTTAGTGCCGATTAAAGAGAGGCAAATGATTCCACAGGAAAAGGAAATTGGAAAACTGTACATCTTAGATGGAGAGAAAGGGAGAGAGAGAGAATTAGAAATTAAACCACATAAAAATCTGCAAAATGATAAGAAAATGTTATTAAGCTTCTTCAGAAAAGAAGAGATGGGAAATAAAGCCAGCAAATTGGCTTTTCGAAGAATAAGGAATTTTGCTAATCCTATTAAATGTCTGCTAGTGATTGTCCATGAATATTTGTGCATTACTCAGGCTGAAGTTCTTGGCAAGGCATCATTATAGACAACTCAGTAAGCTCCAAATTAACATGTAGGCAGAGAGGGAGTGTATGCTCCAGGGTGTCAGGCAGAATACGAAAATACAACACAACTGTGGGGGAAGGTGCATGTGAAGAGGGTCCAGCTTCCAGGTAAAGAGTGAGAGCCGGTCCTGCAGACCTCCTTAGAGATAGACCGAGACTCCAAAGTGTGATGTGACTCATGTGGTTCAGGGAGTCCAGACAGTCATCAGACACATAGACATGTTATCAAAACCTCTGGATGCCTTCCTTCCCCAAAATGCTTTTGTTCTTTCCTCCTACCCTTGCTGTCATTGGCTTGTTAGATAAACACTAGTTCAGTTGTCATGTGACCTACATTGTACCCTCTCTGTGAATTTGCCTTATTAATTATCTCTCTTAAAACAGGAACAAAGTTTATGTATATGGGAGGAGGGGTGGAGGAGTTCTAGGAAGGACAGGGAAATGGGGAAAAATAGAAATCAAGATATATCACGCACACATATAAATTCTCAAGAAGTGTAAAAATAATGTATACTTAAAATTTAATAATAAAGTCGATTTTTAAAAATGAG
>PVIR01027990.1:0-22107 GCA_004026965.1 Petromus typicus
TGTAATCCCAGCACTCAGGAGGCAGAGGCAGGAGGATTGCTGTGATGTGAGTTGGAGGCTGAGCTCAGGGCCAGCCTGAATCACAAAAGCGAGACCCTATCTCAAAAAAAAAAGGAATATATTTGCAGGGCCTGGGATATAGCTCAGTGGTTCCAACGCCTGTCTTGCAAGCGCAAGGGCCCAGGTTCAATCCCCAGTAACTACATCACAATACTGGGCATGGAGACTCACCCCAGCAGCAATCAGTACCACATACCGCAGTGCCGGGCGTGGTGGCTCACACCTGTAATACTAGCACTCTGGAGGCAAAGGAAGGAGGACTGCTGAGATGTGAGTTTGAGGCTGAGCTCAGGGCCAGCCTGAACTACAAAGCAAGACCCTGTTTTAAAAAAAAAAAAAAATATATATATATATATATTTGCACATTTAACTAACCAATACAAGCTGTATGCTATTTTTAAACAAGCAAAACAGTTACTGATTCTTAAATAAATCATGTTTTTAAGATTTGTATCACTGGGGCCGGGGAGTTAGCTCAGTGGTTCCAGCGCCTGTCTTGCAAGCACAAGGACCCGGGTTCGATTCCCCGGTAACCACATAACAATACTGGGTGTGGAGACCCACACCCAGCAGCAACCAGTACCACATACCACAGTGCTGGGCGTGGTGGCTCACGCCTGTCATCCCAGCACTCGGGAGGCAGAGGCAGGAGCATTGTGATGTGAGTTTGAGGCTGAGCTCAGGGCCAGCCTGAACTACAAAGCGAGACCCTGTCTCAAAAAACCTAAAAAAAAAAAAAAAAAATTTGTATCACTGAGTAAATTCTGCCTTTTATATATGAATATAATATTGCATTTTGCCAAGGCCTAGTCCTCCAAATGCCAGTAAATGCTATGTGACCAAAGTAACAAGAGATAGAAAGTGTAGAGGGATCTTGTCTAGTTCATCATTGTGCAAGAACCTGGGACACTCAGCCACAAGCAGCTGGGCTGGTGCCAGGGACTCTACCTGGCCCCGGAGCACTTCTGCCTGCTTTAACCTTCACCCCCTCAGGTCAGCGAGAACGCCCAAGCGTGACCTCACAGGCTGCCTCACAGTCCTGAAGGTCAGTACTGGGAACCTGGCTCGCTGAGGCCTCTGCCCCCAGCTGTGCAAAGCAGCACTCTCCAGGCCTGCACCCCACCATCTGGGTGTTGGAAGCTCACTGCTGCCTGAACGGTCTTGTCTGCTCAGTCTTTCTCTTGTGTTTTTCTCTCCTCACAAGAAACCTAAGCGCCATCAGGAAAAGAACATTTCCTGCCTGTCACCACTTTTCCACACTGTCAGAACAGCAGGCAGAAGAGGTCCAGCACACAGCAGGCCTCCTATATATCCTAGGCTCCGTCAAAGGTTTTCTCCTTTAAATAGTTGGAAGGGAGGCCTGAGTTCGGAAAATCTGCCCTAGACACCAGCCCCCTTGCTCTGGGTCTCTGGTGTCTTCATTAGTAAGCATGACCTGGCAAATAGGGAGGTCACACACATCTTTCCTTGGTCCAAAATCCTTCCTTCAAAGGAGAGCAAGTGGTCCACAGTGGAAATTTTGGCTCCCTGGTTCAAATAAAACATGCAGTCCAAAATTCAAGTTACAGGGGTACCACGCAGTCATGTAAATATATAAAGTAAGCATGAGCTTATCTGAATACATACAAATTGAAAATATGGAGACACTGGCAAAATGGTAACCAGAGCACAGTGCTTTCCTTCTAATCTATACCTTCTTGGGGATTGTGATCACCACATGACAGCTACAAATAAGCAGAAATATCAACTAAAGATATACCTACTATAATTTTAAATGAACAAAGTTTAAAGTCCTTTGCAATGAATACCCATTAAGGGGAGGCCCTTCCAAAACTCAAACTGCTTCAAAAAGTTATAGAAAGTAGATAAGGAGCAGTGTAAATGTGATGCTATTCAAATAAAATTCACTTAAAATGATATAAAGAACCACATCTTGTCGTTTAAATCACAACACTTGTCAGAATATTATTGCTAAGAACACTGTTGCAGGTTCTGGTAAGTTAAGTTATTTTGAAAGAGTATCCAAACTTTTTCTCTCAAACAAGACTACCCCAAAAGTACATAAAATTTAATGAAAATTGAAATCCAAACAGCAATTAAAAGATAAACTTATCCTAGGACAGAAAAATGTGAGTGTAAGACAGGTTTGGCTCTCCTATCTAAAGCAAACAGAAAAATATTTACTTAAGACTTTCTACTTTAATACCTATTACATAGCTAGAAATACACTTAACCAGTATGAAAAAGGTAATTTTTAGAATTATTCTCCTTATTCAGTAGCATTTTTAAACGTGGAGTGGGAGGCAACTTTGGCTGCAGCCAGGTGCGTCAGTGTTCTCCATTCTTTAAATTCAAACAAGAAAGTTCTGAAGCAAACAGGACAGTAACAGCTCTGGCTAATTCTCAGAGGTAAGTGCATGTGTTCGTCAGACTATTTTGTATACATCTGTGTTTGAAAGAGTTCCAGAGAGCAGGGAGGGGGAGCGGGGATGGCTTGAGGGCTGGCAAGCTACACAGACCCAAGATCAAATAAGGAGTGGGACCCAAGAACAAGCGCCAAATTATGGCAGAGAACCGTGTGGAAGAAGAAAAGACCACGAGAGCTGCAGCGGCAGCACGCTGCACAGGAGCTTGCAGGTCCCTGAGAAGCAGGCGCTCGGGACACTCAGAAGATGGTGCTGAGGGAAAACCGGGCGAGAGAAGAGGAGGCTGGGAAGCAGTGTCCTAACAAGCTGAGTCGTAGGCATGCTGGGTCCCAGGCATCTTTCAGCACCCTGGATTCTTCAGACAGAAGAACACTCCTCCCTCTGGGTGGAGGGAAAAGGTGAGACTTCTACAGTAAGGGCTGCCTGGCCTGCTCCAGGGAGAAGGGGCAGGCGAGACTGTCTTGTTTGTTGCTATTTCCTCTAATCCCAATGTGTGGGGGTAGCATGTCCCGAGTCCCATTAGTTCCAAGAGTATCTAGCAAACAGTACACAATGGATTAGTAGTGTCTGCTCTTGGGATGGAGTGGACAACTTCAGATTATCTGTGAGGAATCTGCTATCTTTAGTTGCAACAAGTCAGCAAAAGAAAAGAAATTTTGTCAACAGCTTTAAAAATTTGTTATCACTGACTCTAAGCAGTGATAGTTCTATCAGAGAGAAAACAAAGCTATCACCTACTTTAACTCCTTTGTTGCATGTCTGAAATAAATGAAGATTATTTTATGGGGGAAAATCCCCAAGGAAAGCACTGTGCCTCTAGCTCAGAAGCTTACTGTTGCTCTTAAAATCCTAAAGAGATTTTCCTGTCAAGCCAGGTGCTATTTTGCAGCAGACTTTTAAAGCAGCTGATAGAGGGGCCAGTAAAATAATTTTCCCACTTTTCTTCTTCAAATGATGGACATGAAGGTAAAAAGTGCTTTTGTTGTTTTTTTGGTTTATTTTATTTTGTGGTGCTGGGGCTGAACCAAGGTCTTCACGCCATGGCCTTTTTAATTTCCAACACTGCCTCTCCGAGTCATTAAATTGTCCAGGCTGTGCATGGACTTGCCATCCTGTCTTAGCCTCTCAAGTACTGGGACTATAGATGTTTCTTAAAGTGCCAACAGCCATTAGGAAAACAGGGGTAGCTTCAACTGGGAGAAAACGAACAAGTGACTTCATTTTTTAAACAGTAAGTCCCTTCTCTATAAACTACTCACCCAAAGCTGGCTAAATTAAAACACATAAAAATGACAGAAAAACAATGCTCACATAGGAAATACTGCCCATTTGTTCTCTGCTGTTTCACCTTGTACCAGTCACTTGTGCTGCCTTACAAACTCAAGAGGAATGACAATACCTACTAATTTCAAAGTTGTGTCTCAAAAGAAACCCAAGACAGGTTATCAGCACAGGTTAGACCTGTTTTTTCCCATACACTTGCTCTACTCAAATAAGCCTATTTCCCACCAGTAATATTAGAGCACTGGCATCTATATATATTTACAAATGATAAAGACAAATCTATATTTTTAAGTGAGAACTAGGAACTTTTTTCAAAATATATTTACATTATGTTCATTTAATGTAAGATTTGAAATGACTGTATTGTAGCTTAAAATTTCCCAAGAATATCAACTCAAGATCTAGAATGCCAGTCCTTTCCTACCACAATTTCTAGACCAAGAAAATAATCTTTAGAAACCAAAAGGCAACCTTTTTTAAAACAGACCTCACAATAACAAAGGGATGCATGTTTGGAGAAAACAGATTGTTCAATAAAACTCATTTTTACTACCAGGATAAAGGCAGATGTCAAATAAAATTACCTTATATAAGCACCTGCTCTTAACTGATTTCAACAACAGAAAACTTTGTGTTTTTCTGAACTATGTTTTCTACCCAATTACAAACCCCAAACTGTGAGATCCCACATCACATCTCCTTAGTGTCATGCTGCCCCTCAGCAGGCTGGGTGCAGTACCTCACTAATCAGAATGGCCTCAGAACTTTCTGAGCTTGACATGGCTCCTGAACACGCTATCTACTTGGTCTTGACAACAGAGGTGGTCTCATCAGAACAATACTTCTGTGTATGGAAATTTCTCTACCTACTACCTGGCCATAATCTGATTTTCAATATGTAAGTTCAAAAAACCAACCAACGACCTTGTCTAGCAAAACACATATATTCCATTTGAGCTCTAAATATGCCAGGTAGTCTAATTTCCAAAGAATATTAAACAGCACAGAGTTAACAAGATATTTCCAGTTCAAGAGGCTGGACAATATGAAGAACTAAGGGGAGTAAACCTGGGAATAGTACACATAGATATCTTAATGCTGAGTTTTGATCATAAAATCTATGAAGTGAAAAGAATCTTATTATTCCAAGGCTAACCTAAGCACCTTACTGATGCTCTCCATCATTCAGAAATGTAAAACAACTCCTTCAGCAAAGGGGGAAAGTATTAAGGGATATGTAGTGATAAATGCACAAGGTTCACTGAATCTTCTCTGTAAAGTAAAATCCCCATAAAATCATTTTACTTATAGAATACCCTGATAACTTTGGTCCACAATCCTTAAGCTATACAAAGCAATTTCACAGTTATACTTCTCAAAAACAAAGCAAGGATCTGGCAAGTGCAATCAACATGTTTTGCCTTTCATGTTGACACCCAAGAAATTGAACTGTCACCCTTGTGTTTAGCCCTGTAAAAGACTGCTTTTCTGCCTTATGCATGCGGCGGCATGCTGGCAGTTTTGCATCTAGATAGCTCTTCTGGGCGCTCTGAATACTTCAGGATCTATCTCAAATTGGTCAGTGACAGATAAGGAAAATCCAAGGAATGTGAATAGGTGATCTTTCATGAAGTAATCAACACCATTAGTTTCCAACAGTTACCTTTAAAAGGTCTGCAAGATTTGCATTTGACACTAGAACATGTGCTTCTTGACTTACTAAAATATTTTAACTGTTTTGCCTCATGACTTTATATACATCCTCTAGCATATTCAACTCCACACACCAGGCCATCTCATTGCTGTACAAAATTTATCACCACACTTTCACTCCTCACAGCCACCCAGACAAAATTTTCTGATAGTACACTTGGGGCTCACTGAGATTATTTGGATCCTGGTGCTTTTCACTCTGTAAGTTTATATGTTTGCCATGATTATAGATAGTCCTGATATATATTTCAGCCATAATTTTTTTTTTTTTTTTTGAGACAGGGTCTCACTTTGTAGTTCAGGCTGGCACTGAGCTCAGCCTTGTACTCACAGCAATGCTCCTGCCTCTGCCTCCCGAGTGCTGGGATTACAGGTGAGAGCCACCACACCCGGCACTGTGGTATGTGGTACTGGGGATGGAACTAAACCCCCAGCCCCTCAGCCATATGCAGAGACTCTAAAAATCATTTCAATTGTTAAATCTATTTTGTTAATAAATCTGTAAGGCAATAAAGTTCTGTGTTCATGATTATTATTGCATTTTTCTATACATGATTTGTCTCCCAAATATCTACCTCATCCTTACCTAAATATACATTTGTCAATTTCTTACTAAATATTTTTAAACTCTTATTTTTCCAGACCAAGTTATTCCCTAAGCATGAATCAAGAGCAAATCTCATTATGTGTAAGTTTCTTATGAAACTTTCTAATTACGCACATAAATTCTGCTATGTGCACTAGAGCTGCGAACTGTATGTACGGGCTTCTGCTAAATATCTGAAAGACTGCCGCGACGAACCGGTAGCCTTCATGGTATGGGTCGCTTACTTTCTATAAGTAGATTGGCTTGTAATTCCTTAACTTCATGCTACATCTATCTCCTATAAGAAATATCAGACTTCTAAGCAGTCTGTTACATTGGCAATCTCACCTCTTCTCTAAATACTATTAAATAGTGTACCAAACGCTGTAATCTGTTCTGCAGTGTTCATAAATATATGTTCTTTATTTATTAAATAAGATGTAATTAGAATCCAAGTATCCCCTATTATATTTAATTATCAAAATGAAGAGACAGAGATTCATACATGCAAATATACTTTTGTTTTTCTACAAGAACTTTCTGTCTTCCTTTGGACTTTTACTAACACTGGGGAGTAGAGTTAGAGCAATGCAGTGTGGAACACAGAAGGTGCACAAGGCCTTTATCAAAGCCGTGGAGATGGGCCCTCTTGAGTAGCACAGCACTGTGCACTGTGCTGGGAAATGGATCAGAGGGCGTTGGTCCATTAAAACAAGTCATCCACAGGACACGGAGATTTCCACTTCCCTCACCTAAACCTCAAATCACTGCTGAAATGTGCAACCCAAGGACATGCCGCTGACACCTGTGCTGACAGATGCTACAGAGATGGCTCACTGCTCGGTACTTCGGCGACTTCTCCTTGCCACTGTGGTTTTTCTCTGCTGCCTCAGAGTAACAATGATGTCTTCCTTCATAGAGACGTTGCCTTTGTAGGCATAGAAAACATTTTAGTTAAGTGTGTCTTCTCCACACACCACACACAACTTATCTCTCTAACCTGAAATAAGCAGGTAGTATAATTTTTTGATTCATTTGGTATAGTGGAAATTCAAACAATTTTCTATATAGTTTTTCTTTTAAAAATAACTCCTACAAGTTTTCTTTTTAAATAAATATGAGCTAGGATGCTCAACTCTATCATATAATTTTGTGCCTCTTCCAAAACTTTTATTTGTAATCCATACTGAAAGAGACCATCTTACAGTATTTATCTTTGAAATATATATACACAAAGCATATTTTGTCTACTAAAACAAGAACCTTGTGGTTGTAGATTTTTCTGACTATAGTACATTTAAAACAAATCGGAACAAAAAAATAAGTTATTTCCATTACTAGGACATAAAAATCAGTAACAACCATTTATGATGAAATGAAAATAGAGCTAGGCTTGCTGATTCATTCTGTAATCCCCAAACTTTCAGAGGCAGAAGATTCCAGGTGCAAGCCAGTCTGGACAACTTGGTGACTTAGGGAAATCCTGTCTCAAAAGAAATGATAAGTAAATAAGTAAATAGGGCTGGGGATGTAGGTCAGTGTGAAGTCCCGGGATTCAATGTCCAAGGTTGAAAAACGTGTAAGAAAATATCCGTAACACTAGTACCATATTGTCCTTCTGGGTGAGTCTGAGAAAGACGGAAAGGATGAGTCACAGACACAAAATAATTCCTCTAGACCACTGTAGTTTGCATAACTCCTCCAATAAGATTTGCCCTTCAAGCTGCAGGAAATATCAGCACAGGGAAAGGGCTCTCTGTCGGGAACAGCATCGGGATCAGCTAGCACCCTGAACAGCCAGCTGGGTCACACCCGTTTTCTTCACCTCCTCATCACAGCAAGCCTTTTATGCTGCCCTGATATGACTTAATTAGCATCAATTTCTGTAGCAGCAGTGCAACAATTGTTATCTTAAGGCAACTGGAGAAAGTGGGCTCAAAAACAAAACTTAAAAACAGAACAATTTATCTTTTTCTGAAGCTTCAGGCCACCCTTTAGCCTAGGCTAAATAACTGCACCTGTAACGCCTAGTCACAGCAGCCCAAGTCACCTCTAGAATTTTTCATTCATTTTTAGGTATTTCCTTAGATTTGTTCTTTCCTCTCACTTCTGTAGTTTCTCCGTGGTTAGTACCAGGAGAAAGGGCCAACAGTAACCAGCTATGCTACAGCTTAGAAGACTAATCAAGTGTAGTGGACCCTGGAGTTAGGAACTCAATTCATTCACGAGGATGGGTTGTGACTCAAGTTGGTTCTAAGTCAAGACTATTTTACTCTTAAGAAATAACAGAACATCTCATAATAATGTGTACCAATACTTCCAAGGCATCCCTTAAAAAATCTTTTCATAGTAAAAAAAGAAAAGGCTGCATTATGTAATTTATCAGAAACACTAATAATTTTCCTAGCATATTCTCAAAAATTTCTAAAACATGTCTAGTTTATCAGAAACATTTATTCCTGCTATACATACTGTACTCAAGTTGACATCTTCAGCTCGCAGGAAAGGAGGATGAACTCTCCTTTCAGAGCCCTCTTTTGTAGAACATCAGGAATCTGGCTGTCTAGTGTCCTTGTCCTTTGGGAGAGTTCACAGCCCCTAAGACTCGCTTGTGGCTCAGTCAGTCTCAACCTTTTCAGAAGTAAAATCTAGTCTAAGACTGCTTGCTTTTGGCTTTATTGAACCTGTTCTGTAGTGTGATATGACATCGCCACTAGACAAGTCTGGCTTTTTCTGTCTGGCTGGGCCTCTCTGTGCTCTGTTCATTTCTTCAAGATTTCTTTCACTTCCGAACAAGAACTGCTGCCTTGATTGTTGATACTCTCCTTCCTCTTCTGAAAGCTCCTCAATGCCACTCTCCTACTCAGGAGATTTCCTGCGTGGACGATTGCCCTGAGTGTCCCCCTCCAGGCCCTCAGCATCACCACTGTCTACCTGCAGCCTGTGAACTCTGTTCTAGTGACAATGTCATCAACCACAGGGTTGACTGAAAGCTCAGGCTCTTCTACACAGCCTGAAAATTCTCCCTCCTGTATAATTTTAGGCCCTACTTTCTTCCAGGCAGGTCTCAAGTGTCCTTAAAGAGACAGTGGCCTATGATTTATCAATTAACCCCACACAGGAAAGACTGGCTGTAGGGTTATAACTCAAGACTTTGGTCCTAAGTTAAAACTAGAACTCCAGTCATAACCCAGGTTATGGGTCATCCCCTTCAGAGAGTATAACTCACTCTTGGCTCTTCTTTCTGCTTTTTGTGCTATGAGCTTTCCTCTACCAGGCCTTTCTGGTACACCATGTTTGATAGAAGACAACATTACCTACTACTTCTGAAACCACAACTAGATAAACCTTCTACTTTTGTGCTGTGGGTGTCAGGTATTTTGTCCAGGCAAAGGGACACTGAAAAAAATACAGGCACATCACATGGTACCTGGCTGACCTCATGGCTGTAATTAGAGAGACAGGAGTAGAGCCCCTCACTGGAAGCATAGGAGGGGCACATGCAAACCAGCGTTCAGGCTGGCCGGGAGACCTGCTGACCACAGCATGATGCTCTCAAGCCGATGTGCGGGCTTTCATTCCACCCTGCAGCTGTGTGAGTCCAACACGTGCGAACTGTGCTGCAGGTGGACATACGGGAACTGTTGCTCCTCGTGGTAGCTGCTGTCACGTTTCGCACTGTCTTCCACATAAGAAGTCTCCCTCCCCCACTTAAGCTGTAACGGATCGCACACAACCAGTATAAAAACATTCTCATAGTCAAAACTTTCCAGCAAAACTCCAGTTATAGTTTCTCTTTCAAAAAGGCATAACCTTAAAACCCTCACGTATAAACTCTAAACTATTCCTGGGAACACTGATCCCTGGTGCATATGCCATGGAAGGGAAAGAGGGCATGGAGGAGCATCACAAAGCCTACACCATTATCAGCTTCATTCTCATAGGATTCACTTTCGTACCATAAAATCAATATTGTGTCTTCTCTGATGATAGGAGTTCCATGTCAATATTTTACCATTGGACTGAAAAAGGAAGTCACAAATCAGGTGAAAAGAACACAGTAACAAATCAAATAAACTCACCCTGAGGGTAAACAATCCTACATGCAAATCCTAGCCCTGACCAGCTGGAATTAGGTAATTCCTTACGGCTTGTGATGATTAATCTTGATTGTCAACTTGATTAGACTGACCAATAGCCAACAAATTAATAAAGCACATGTCTGAGTGTGTGTGTATGGGGGTTTCCTGAGGCAATTAAATTATGAAGGCTCAAACTTCATTGGCGAATTAGCAGACTGATCAGACTGATCTGCTGCACTACGGGAGGTGCTAGCTCCCACCGGGCCCAGCAAAGGGAGTTAGCTGTGGGAGTAGCTGTGTCTGGTGCGGACTCCTTCCTCTCTGGCTCTTTCCCTCTCACTGTGCTTCCTAGCTGCCATCAAGTGAGTAGATTTTCTCACACCTCTCTTCGCCCTCTTCTGGACTGTGATCTCCTTTAAGGCAAAGGCCAGAGCTTGTCTACTGTTAATCCTGTAAAGTATAGCATAGAGTTTTCACTCAATAAATGTCACTATCAAATAAAATTAAGTCATCTTCATATATAAGGAAAATGTCCTACACATGATTAGTACTCACTGAACATCTAACGGGCTGTGGGTGGTAAACATCTAATGGCAGCAGTTCTAGCACCTCTCGAACAAGTACAACAGTCCTGAGTTCGATCCTCAGTACCAAAAAATAAATAATATTGAATAAATTAGTATTTCTAGTTGTTGGTAATAATATATGGACCACTACACATATTCATTCATATTTCCTATAACCTAAAGGCTCCCAAAATAAAGATATAAAGCTGCTTTCCTAACTTCTACTCTGACTTGGAGACCTAAAACTAAAAGGGTAAGAAAATGCAATAGTTGGGTGTAGTGGCTCACACCTGTAATCCTCAGCACTCAGGAGGCAAGAGGTAGGAGGATTACTGTGAGTTTGAGGCTTGCCTGGGCTATATAGTGAGCTCAGGACCAACCTGAACTATAAAGCGAGACACTTTCTTAAGAAAAGAAAAAAGAAAAGGAAAGGAAAGAAAAAAAAAATAAAGAAAAGAAAATGCAATACAATACTCATCAACCCTTTCTACAGGCCAACACATATCCCACAGGTAAATGTCTTCCCCATAATGTTTAGTCTGTATCAGTACAGGCTCACATTTCATCACATGCTATGTAACCTCACATTTCAAAGAAAGTGAGTATTTCTCTTTACCACACAGGTACTTTTTTTTTACATGAAATATTAAGTCTTGTGACGATAACACTGTATCAAGCATGATAGCCACTACCTCCCCTAATCAAAAACCCTACACACAGTAAAAGAAATGACCTCACTACTGCTGTTGCACTCCTGACACAGGAGCCGTGTTCTTCGTTGGCTTCCAGGCCTATAGGACTTCATAATCCACACTGAGTTCACAGCATGCTTAGCTTTGCATCTATTCCTCATCCTTGAAAAATCCTTAACTTCTGAGTTTTCTGCGACGGATAAACTTTGGTTTAGGTGGGAATATTTTAGAAATCATGTATCTCACATGGTTTGTCTGCTTCATGGTCATTCTACTATTTTTAAAAATATAGTTGCCTTCTCACAACATAGACAGATGTTATCCTTTTTAAATAAGACCACTGACTAGTGATAAGAGTGTTTACGCTGCTGGCATTTCTTTTAAATTTTAATGAAAGATTCTAGTTTGCTCATATCTTGAGGCTATAATCAAAGCCAATATTTTTTTAAAAGTCTGGAATCATTCAAAACATCTCATAAGAAACATCTACCATTATGAGAGGATCAAAGAGGCCATCTGATACTGGTGCTTACTCTTCATCAAAACCCCGTTTGGTATACCTTCCTCTTCCAAGCACACTGTGTCCACGCAACACACCCCTCATCTGAGCAGAGCTCAGCTTTCTCTGTCTTGGCTACATCCCAATATACCTCCCTTATCACACACGTGGGTCACGCAGCTTGAGGCCAACTCGTTCTCATGGCACCCTGAGTCTTTCCCGGTCCCACTGGGCCCTTTTCCTGTTCTCTTTATATAAACACGCTTATTTTTCCTGTGTTAAACAGGGAAAAAAATGGTCCAAAGTTCCTGTGCACATTTACATCTGAAAGTCAGCACTGAAACTGCCTTCACTATATTTCTTCTTGTCCTCACCTTCTTCAATCTCTGATAAGATGTGACTTTACTGGCCACCGACACTTATTAAATTTTCCATCCTACGTTTTCTTCTAAATCTCTGACCTACATCTTTGTTGGTTTATTATGGCCCAACTCCAAGAAAATATGTAACTACTATCTGTTTACATTTGATTTTCAAATTATTCTAATCCCAACTTTACTAGAGTATGGTTTCAGATTTATAACTTTATTTTTAAAAACCTCAATCTAAATAATCCACCTACAGAAAAAATGATCATACTATAAATCAAACTCAATTTTTCCCCTACATTAAAAAGAAAAACTAATATTACTTATCTTTGTCAACAGTAGTCTGGTAGGGCATGCAAGCATGAGGTCATGAGTTCAATCCCTGCTACCACAAAAAAGTATTACGACTTTTCAGTTACCAAGTATCAATATATAAATCATTGTCTTATTTCTCTAAATACTCCTTCCTACCCATACCAATTCTACCAGGTATCTACCAGGTATCCTATTCTTACCTGGACACTCAGGAAACCTCAAATTCCCATTCAGACTAGTTCAGTCACATTCAAATCAATGTCCTTCCCTCATCTCTCAAAAAAGCTTTGTGAAACTTTTTGCTTCTAACTCAAAAAGCCACTTCAAAAACAAATAAATAAACAAACACAAACTTTTTTCCAGTACTAATGACTGAAACTTGGACCTTCACACTGAGCCAAGTCCCCAAGCCCTTTATTGTTTATCTGACTCGACACAGTGTCTCCCTAAGTTGACAAGTTATCTAGGCTGGGCTGAAATTTGCAATTCTTCTGCTTCAACCTATGAGGACACTAGCATTACAGGAGTGTATCACCGTGCCAAGTTTCAAAGAGCCTTCTAATGGGAAAAAAATGCTCAACATCAATGGCCATTAAGGAAAAGCAAATAAGAACCACAGTGACATATACATGAAAACATGGAAGCCCCAACACATTAACTGAAGAGTAACAAGGTCAATCTGGAAAGGTTACATACATGTGACTCCAGATATTCAATATTCTTAGAGTGATCAAACTACATGCCAAGGGTTAGAAATTAATGATGGAGTGGAAGCAGGAAGGATATAGACTATTCAGGGTAGAATGAGGACAACCTCTGCAGTGATTTAACAGTTTTATACCCTCATTGTACCAGTAATTACACATGTCCACAGACATGATAAGACAGCACAGAACTAAATGAGCAGACAAGCAGTGTCATCTAGCCGGTTCTGATATTATAGTTATGTAAAAGGTAACCACTGAGCAAACAGAGGAAAGAATTTACAGAATATTCCTCTGTACTGTATGTGCAACTTTCTAAGGATCTGTTGATTATTTCAGGATAAAAAAAAATTCTTCAAGTTACTAATATATGACCTATTTATACAACATTCTTGAAGTAGCAAAATTATAGAAATTAAGAACAGATTCATAGTTGCCAGAGATTTGGAGGACAAGAAGTGGAGAGACTGAGACAGAAGAAGGGAAGCCCTGTCTGAACACATAATCAACTTTCCTAACATGTTCACACAAGCATGCACACACACACACACACACACACACACACAAGACACACACACAACACAGAAACTTGATTAGCTCTGCAGATTGTACCAATGTCAACTTCCTAGATCTGATGCTGTAATAGAGTCACATAAGATATTTTCTTCAGGGCAAACTGGATAAAAATAAAGGACTCCTCTAAAATGTGTTCAACTCCTGGGTATGTACCATCATTTCAAATAAAAAGGTTTTGAGAATAATAAAAATCAGCCCTCCCAAATTTAAAGACCCAATTCAAAAATGGGCATCTAAAATGAACATATACTTTTCAGAGGAAGAAGTAAAAGCAGCTAAGAAGTACATGAAGAAATGCTCAACATCACTGGTCATTTGAGGGATGCAGATGAAAACAACTCAGATTCGGGCCGGGGAGTTAGCTCAGTGGTTCCGGCACCTGTCTTGCAACCGCAAGGACCCGGGTTCGATCCCCGGTAACCATATACCATACTGGGTGTTGAGACTCACGCCCAGCAGCAACCAGTACCACATACCACAGTGCCGGGCGTGGTGGCTCATGCCTGTAATCCCAGCACTCGGGAGGCAGAGGCAGGAGGATTGCTGTGATGTGAGTTGGAGGCTGAGCTCAGGGCCAGCCTGAACCACAAAGCGAGACCCTGTCTCAAAAAAACCTTAAAAAAAAAAGAAAAAAAAAAAAACAACTCAGATTCCTTCTCACTCTACAAAGAATCGCTGCTATCTCAGAATTAGCCAGATCAAATGCTGGTGAGGCTGCGGGAAGAAAGGAACCCTTCTCCTTAGTGGGAATGTAGACTAGTACAACTACTATGGAGATCAGTGTGGAGATTCAAAAAAACCCCTAGGATTAGAGGTCTCATTTGACTCTGCTTGATTCTAGGGATATACGCAAAAGAATTAAAACATTTGTACACTCAGGTTTATAGCAGCTCAGTTTGTGATAGCTAAATCTTGGAGACAACCAAAATGTCCATCATTGGAGATTGGATAAAGATGATGTGGTTTTTGTATAAAATGCAGTATTACTCTGCCATAAAGAATGACAAGTTTGAGTCATTCATACTCAAAAGAATATACCTTTAAGACATACTCTTAAATGAAATACATAGGTCACAGATGTGTAAATACCACATCTTTTCTCTGATAAGAGAAAGTGAAAATGTAAATCAGTTCTAGAATGTATATTAGGTATTTTAAAATAGAAACTATTCAAAGGAAAACGGGGTAGGGGTAATAATGAGGGAACAGAAAAAATTGTGGTGGTAATAAAAAAAAAGGAAACAAAGCTTAGAGTGTGGGAGTTGCAGGGTGGGAAGAAGAATGGGAAAAAATGAGAATCAAGTCACGTCATATACTGGTACAAATTGTCAATGTTACGTGTGATCATGATATGTACATAAAACATACCTATTTCACAATAAAAATGCTTAAAACAAAAAGAATAATAAAGAGTAAAAACAAATTTAAAAAGTAATAGTTTCCCATGACCTTCTGAGTCAAACCCTCCCAGTCCTCTGCTCACTGCCTTTCCTCACCAAAGTGAAGCTCTGCATTCCCTAAACACGGTTGTGCATCTGTGACTAATTTTCAGCCACCAGGTTCATTCTACCTGAAGCATCTGCCTAACTCTTCCATCCACATATGGAGAAATAGCCCCCCTAGAAGCATTTCAAATTGCTTCTTCTAAAATGTCCAAAGGGAAGAAGAAATGGGGGGACAAAGAAGAGAAAGAAAAAAAATATGATTGTAAAACAAAAAAAAAAAAGAAAAACAGAAACAAAGCTTATGATGGTCAAGAATTTAGCTCTGAAGCACTGCACCCACCTTGCAAGCAGAGGCCCAAATTCAATCCTCCGTATCACAAAAAAGAAACAAAGAAATAAACTTATGTATATAGGAGGTGGGGTTGTGGGGAGGGCGGAGGAATGGGAAAAAATGAGAATCAAGATATATCATGTAGGGCCGGGGAGTTAGCTCAGTGGTTCCAGCGCCTGTCTCGCAAGCGCAAGGGCCTGACTTCAATCCTCCGTAACCACATAACAATACTGGGCTTGGAGACTCACCCCAGCAGCAACCAGTACCACATACCACAGTGCCGGGCCTGGTGGCTCACGCCTGTCATCCTAGCCCTTGGGAGGCAGAGGCAGGAGGATTGCTGTGATGTGAGTTTGAGGCTGAGCTCAGGGCCCGCCTGAACCACAAAGCGAGACCCTGTCTAAAAAAACCTAAAAAAAAAAGATATATCATGTAGACGTACAAATTCTCAATAATGTGATCACAAATGTATTCCTAAAATGTACTAATAAACTCAAAGGAAAAAGTTGTTCCTTTTGCCATAACCACCTTCATCCAGACACTTCCTCCTTCCTCTGAATGCCACAAATATTTCTTCTGTAATGGAAATTAACATATTCTGTCTGAATGTGACGATCGGGGATCGAACCCGGGTCCTTGCGCTTGCAAGACAGGCGAAAGAACCACTGAGCTAAATCCCCGGCCCTTGGGCAGCATTTTCGAAGATAAAGTGTATCATGAAACAAGGGAAGGAAGAAGCAAGACACCACACACCCACCCTTGAATGCATTGCCAGTTCTTTGTCTACTATTACCTCAGCCACGTGAGGTTCATAATTAGCAGTGAGGCACCAGAACATGACTTAAAGGCCACATGTGTATACTGGATAGTACATCCAGCTGCGAAAGGAGACAAAGGAAAAGCTTTTTCTCTCATGTAAAGCAGTAATAAGAACATTTTAGATTATACTTAAAATATATATATTTTAAAACACCTCCAAAAAGCAGCTGCAATTATCTGCTATTCACAAAGGAAAAAAACATCACTACTCCTCTTTCTGCTCAAGCTTAAAACTGGAGAAACAAGACCAATCATGAAAAGGCTATGAATAAAAAGCAGTCTTTATATAACTTTCCTATTCATGCTATTATTGAAAGATGTTAAATTCTGGTGCATTTTTGGCAGTCTAAAATACACTATGCAGGTAATTATGGCTCATCAATCAGCTTCAAATGCACTACAGCATGAAACAGACCAAGGTTAGTGCTCTGAACTATCAACAAACACTTCAAGTATATCAGTTCATTGTTATATTCCTTTTTGACACAGGGTCTCACTTGGTCATTCAGGCTGGTCCTGAGCTCACTTTGCAGCCCAGGCGAGCCTTGAATTCACAGCAATCCTCCTGCCTCTGCCTCCCAAGGGCTGGGATTACAGGCGTGAGCCACCACACCCAGCATTCATTACTGTATTTTTAATGCATAAGATTTCTTCCCATTTTTAGGGTAGTGACTAAATTACATGGAATTACTATCGTGAATGTTTGATTCTCTTTCTTCTCTACCATAGTGACAGAACCAGAAACAGTGCCATGAAGATACTCACAGCTACTTCACAAATGAGAACACTTAGGTGCAGAGGCGGCAGAAAACTTCCCAAAAGAACACAGAAGGCCGCCAGGCTAAGATTCAAATCCCAGCCCAGCTCCAAAATCAACAGAAATTTTAATGTACCTGCTCTCTACTGTTCACTTACAATTTCCAGCTATAAAAAACACATATTTTTACCAAATCCAACTTAAATACTACTAGTAGAGTATGTTTATCTAACATCAATTGTTGTACATATCATAAAATGTATTTGTTATTGGGAGAGGGTCTAATTTTTTCAGTTCTTTACATGTTCTAGATATGAATTCTCTGTTTGAAGGAACTTTCACCATTCTGTACGTTATCTTTTCACTCTGTTGGTTGTTTTATGTTTTGTTTTTGCTGTGCAAAAGCCTTAACTTTGTATAATCCCATCTGTTGATCCTCAAAACTATTTTGTATCCGACTGGGGTTCTCTTTGGAAAGATATCTCTTACTCTTATGACTGCAAGAGTTGTACCTACCTTGTCTTTCAGAGTTAAGTGTTTCTGATTTAACATTTAGTTCTTTGACCTATTTTTTTTTTCTAGTTTAGTATATGGCAAGAGATAAGACCCAATCAAAAAATGGGCAAGAGAAATGAATACACATATCACCAAATAACTATTACAAATTCTCAGTAAATGCATGAAGAAATTATCAACAACAGTGAGCAAATTAAAACATGTTAGCCCAGAAAGAATGGTCATCACTAGACAGTTTCCCACAAGACTTAAAGACGTCATATTTCAGTGATATATGCATACTTATGTTTATAACAGTACAACTCGTAAGAGCTAAATCTTGGAAGCATCCCATATGCCCATCACAGATGAATGGACAAAGAAAGTGTAGTATTTACATACCATCAAGACTCCTCTGACTGTTGGGATCAAGTCCCACCGAGATAATCTCTCAGGACATGACATGATCTTAAAGTTCAACCAAGAGCTCTCTATACTCAGCTGAGGGCCATCCTTCCATGTGGAAGAAGGCAAATGGTAAACTGGGGCCCAGTATTTAAAGGGAAAATCTACTACCCCCCGACCTGTTACCAGGTGGTTTCTATGTAGGAGCAATTAGGTCATTCTATTATTAAAGTATAGAAGCGAGTCATTACAGAAGCCAATAGCAACGATTAGATCACTGGCTATCACCAGAATAGTACATTCTAAAAACATACAATCTATGGCTGCGCACATCAGTTAGGTAGACAGTTCCCAAGGAGACAAGTTCCAGGTTCAGAGGGAGGTTATGGGATACAAAATGGAAGCTTTTAACATAATGGCTGTTTTTATGTCAAGTTGGGCCTCACAGGATATGTTGTGTAGATGCACCAATTTCCCTCAAGGAATGTAAATATTACACACGCATGAACTACTAAACTAAGATTAAATTTAAAAGAAGAAACGTATCTGTAAGGCAATATACTTAAGTTATGTAACTTTAAAAATACAGTAATTTAGGGCCGGGGATTTAGTTCAGTGGTTCTAACGTCTGTCTTACAAGCACAACGGCCCAGGTTCGATCCCCCAGTAACCACATACATACTCATGCCCAGCAGCAATCAGTACCACATAATCTCAGTTCTCAGGAGGCAGAGGCAGGAGGATTGCTCTAATGTGAGTTGGAGGCTGAGCTGAGGGCCAGCCTGAACTACAGAGCGAGACCCTGTTTCAAAAAAAAACCCCAAAAAACAGTAATTTATAATTTAAGAAAAAGAAGCCAAGTTTTTTTAAGGTAGTATAGCATGACAATGCTCAAGAACAAAAATAATAGAATTAATGAAACTTAAAATACCTTTGATAAATTACTATAACTGACCTTTTTCTGCCTCAGTTTCTTCATTTATAAAGACAAAAACCATTACACCTCATAGCACTGTAGGGGCTAAATACACACACATCATCAGCTTTATAGCTTCATATTTATTTTTATCTTAGTGCAATGCATGATTCTGAATGAACACTGACGCACTGAGTATTACTTATGAGTATTAACACTAAACAGATGCAGTTTACAACACAAGAGGGTCATAATGCTTTTTAAAATGCTGCTTATCACATACACGTATCTGGCCGTTTGTTCTGCAGTGATCAGTCTGTAGCTTAACAACAGCCTTTCTCCACAAGTCTCTGACTTCATCACCATCCACACTCCCACTATCCCCACTTCCTGTCTGTCGGCCTGTAAGACCTACAGTACTGTACTGCTCGTAGCTATTGTTGCTGCTATCTACACTTGTATGCAGCTTGGACATTCATGGAACAAAAATGTGAACGTCACATTTTAAAACCTTCATCTTAAACAAATGGGAGGCCTTCTGGTTTCCTGTGAAGACTGAAAAAAAAAGTTATATTTTAGGGATTTTAATTCTCAAGATATTGTTATACTATTTAACAATACCTAGGCTCTAAACTTAACTATTCAGTACTATCTGTAACCAATATCAAATCCATCATTTTCAGAAATAACCCAGGAATTAAATTATACAGAATTATCATATTTTTTGTTTTTGCTTGTTTTGGGGGTTGTTTTGGCTTGCTTTTTTGTTTCCGGTGTGTCTCTATGCTGCCCAGGCTGGACTCAAAGTTCTGGAGTCCACTGAATTTCCTCCCTCAGCCTCCAGAGAACCTTGGAACAATAAGCAGACACCTTCCCACCCCACTTACATAGTTCTTCATCTCATTGACAAAATTAGTAAAATTCTTTCCTGCTTATTATAACTTTTTAATCACATAATCAAATTACTTACAGCACATGATATTTAACCCAATAAACCAAGATGGCCATGAGAGTTTTCAGGAAAGGCTATCGTAAGTGCACCAGTGAACGTTAATTTCTCATAGCTAATTATGCCATGCTACAAATACAATGATGATTACATTACGAATGTTTATATGGTACTATATGAAATAACACTAACAGAAAGTATGATATGTACCTAAATATCTAATATCTAAATTGAAGCAGATAAATGTTCTTTCAAAATATCCTAAAAGAATTTTTCTTATGGATCTGTAGTTTGGCTAAGTAGATATAACTCATATTTTTGCAGCAATTATCAAGGTACACAGAAGCTGCAAGGCTTATCATCCACGAAACCTGCCTGTAATTTGCATGCCAGTTGAATTAAGTAGGACATTAACATTGTACAATTTTTGCGATTGAATAAATTTTATTATTTCTGAACACATCTGTATAACCTGGTACTGACACTGTTTCTAAATCCAGGATGACTGATAACTTTCAAGATAATAAATATTATTTACTCGTTTTAAGGTAGAAAAATTCTCCTAGAAAATGACTGTTTTGAGTTCATTGAGGGAGAAACAGAAAGAAAGTTAAGAAATATATCATAAATCTGAAAGACCCAAAGCCAGTGAGGAATAAGATAAAGGTTATAAACACACACACACACACACACACACACACACACACACACACGCTCAAGAGCCAGGAGGGCTGGCAACAACAAATCACAAACAGAAACAATCATCATCTTCTTTAGAACTTGACTTTGCTTTACATTATACTTAAAGCAAACAGATTTCTCCATGTCTCAATATTCCTAAAAAAATTATACATTCCTTAAGGAAACAGGTCATGCATTGTGTATCAGCACAGTGTTCTGCACACATTAACCACTCAAGAAAAATATAGCAAATGCAGAAAAGAAGCTATCCAACTTTGGGGCATGATGTTCACAGTAGCAGTCAAAATAAGGCTGGAAATCAGAGAAATGAGATGCAGAGAACAGAATATAATCACTATTCTGATGTGTATATAAAAAAGGAGAATTACAAGCATTTAAAAAACAGGTTACTTGGGGCCGGGGAGTTAGCTCAGTGGTTCCGGCGCCTGTCTTGCAAGCACAAGGGCCCGGGTTCATTCCCCGGTAACCACATAACAATACTGGGTGTGGAGACTCACACCCAGCAGCAACCAGTACCACATACCACAGTGCCGGGTGTGGTGGCTCACGCCTGTAATCCCAGCACTCGGGAGGCAGAGGCAGGAGGATTGTGATGTGAGTTTGAGGCTGAGCTCAGGGCCAGCCTGAACCACAAAAGTGAAAGCCTGTCTCAAAAAAAGGTTACTGATACATACTACAACATAGCTAAATTCTGAAAACATTACACTGCATGAAAGGGAACAGTCACAAGTAATTACAAATTATATGATTCCTTTTATATAAAATGCCCAGAACAGGCAAATCTCAAAGTAAGAAAGGGATCAGTATCTGTTTCAAGTGTCTCACTGAGTCATATTCCACACTTCCTGGAAGGATGGGTAAACTGAGAGCGAATGGTAATAATCACAGAATTTCTGTTGAGGGTATCAAAACATTCTAAAATTGATTGAAGTGACAGGTGAACAACTCTGTAAACGTATTAAAATCAAACTGTGTACTTTTAAGTGGATGAATTGTACGATGTGTGAATAAGGCAAAGCTGAGCACACAAAAAAAGAGGGAGAGATATGGATGGAAGGGGAAAGAAGGGGAGAAAAGAACAGAGTCACGAACCCAATTGTAGACCTACCTGCCAGGGGGTATAACACCCTCCACAGGCCCTCTCTTCGTGCTCCACATAGCACCACAGCACGCAAGTCCACCACCCCCGTGAAATCTTTCCTGCACACCTCCATCCTGATGCTCAGGGCTGGGACAGAAAGAGCAGAGGCAACACACCGAGGCAAAGCCACTCTGCTCCTCTGCAGGGAAGGAAGGCTATGCTAGCAAGGGCTCTATGCCATGTTTCAGCAATGAAATACAGAGAAGAAAAATAAATACAAGACAAACAGCACAGGCTAAACACTCGGCTCTGGAGGCTAGCAACCCTGGCCTGTCC
>PVIR01027991.1:0-22398 GCA_004026965.1 Petromus typicus
AGGATACCCGCAGGCAGCCTAAGGTGGTAGCCTGCCCCAGAGCAGCGGGGGTTGACAGGTGACAGGCCTCACTCAGGAGACGCCGGCTCCAGTGGTCGCGCGTCTCCAGCCAGCTCTTGCTCCGATGTGGGAGCTCCGGGCGGTTATTTCCGGTCGCTCATCAGCCGTTGCTTGTGGAAGGCTGTAGAAACAGTGTCCTGCATTTCCTTTGCTGGCTCCAGCTGCGTAGGAGTCTTTCAGTTTCGATACAGTTCTCGGCCTCCTGGGGCAAGAAAGTGGTTTTGTGTTGCCTCCCAGCTGGCTGCTAACCAGCCACATTTGGGGGGCAGCACTGTCTCTCTTCCAGAGGTCATCTGTCAGTCCCTTAATGGTTCCTGGGTAACCTCCACTCACCTGATTCCTCTCCGAGCTATTATTTTTTATTAAATTTATTTCTTATTGTGAAATAGGTGTATTTTTATATACACATCATGATCACATTCAACATTGACAATTTGACATCGACACGACTTGATTCTCATTTCTTTCCATTCCCCTACCCACCCTACAATTCCCTACCCACATATAAATAAACTTTGTTTCCTTTTTTTATTACCATCACATTTTTTCTTTCCCATCATTGCTTACCCCTACCACATTTCCCTTTGAATAGTTTCTATTTTTTACAATATCTAACATACAGTCTAAAACTCATTTACATTTTCAGTTTTTCATATCAGAGAAAAGATACAGTATTTATACATTTGTGACTTATTTCACTTATGCATATGTCCTCAAGGTACAACAATTTGAGTACAAATGACTCAAACTTGTCATTGTTTTTTTTTAAGGTTTTTTGAGACAGGTTCTTGCTTTGTAGTTCACGCTGGCCCTGAGCTTAGCCTCAAACTCACATCCCAGCAGTCCTCCTGTCTCTGCCTCCCAAGTGCTGGGATTACAGGTGTGAGCCACCACGCCCGGCACTGTGCTATGTGGTGCTGATTGCTGCTGGACGTGAGTCTCCACGCCTGGTATTGTATGTGGTTTCCAAGGATCAAACCCAGATCCTTGTGCTTGCAAGACAGGCGCCGGAACCACTGAGCTAAATCCCCGAGCCCAAACTTGTCATTCTTTATGGCAGAGTAATATGCCATTTAATGGAAAAACCATATCTTCTTTATCCAGTCTCTAGTTGATGGACATTTATGTTGTTTCCAAGATTTAGCTGTCACAAACTGAGCTGCTATCCCAGCTATTATTTTCCAGACTCCAGGCACCGTACCAGAGGAGTAGAATGGCTGTCCCTCACTGCTCTGCCATTTGGGGACCTTGTTTTGAAGTTTAAGGGATAAATAGAAGGCTGAGGAAGTTCAGTGGGAGGGTCCGTGCCCAGGCCTATGGTTAAATATAAAGCACACATACACAAACACGTGGCAAGCATCTGGTCCTAAGCAAGCACATATTTTTTCAAATAATCAATTAAATGGTGAATTTTACTTCATTTAAGTTGTAAGATATATAACTTGAAGAATATCAGAAATAGTTTAATATTAGATTGTTTCCAGTAACGCATGCCAAATTGTGAAATAGAAGGTTGCAGTCACGAGAAGCGTTGATCACGTTAAAGGTACATCTGCTCTAAATCAAGAAAGCTTTGGTGTTTTTGTCATTTCCAAGAGAAATTTCAGTACTGTATAATTGTTACTGTATAATTGTTACTGTATAATTGTATAAAATTACTGTATAATTGTTACTATATGCCTCCTTGAGTTCTTGCATTCTCTACCGGAGGAACCAGGCAGGAACACCATGGCACAGGAGGAAGGCCTTTTTATTTTTATATTTGAGTACAAAGGGAGAGAGCCGTGGGACACCCGAACCACAGGCAGAGCCAGCCAGCCAGAGGTGGACAGCTTTTGTGACATTTACAGGGTAGACAGGGACCCGGCGGGATAGGCTCTTGGTATCACCCTGAATGCAGGGGTTTCACTTGTGTCTGCTCATCTTTATCACCTTTCTCCCATGCTTCTTCATGTGACACGTCTACTACCATTTTAAATCTCCACCGTGGGGTGTGGGTGTGATTTTTACTATGCTGATTAAGTGAAGACAACATGTGGGTCATGTTAGTGACTGTTCTTCGCCTTCATTTACCCCTTGGCTTTGTCTGGACTTTGTCTCTATCGTCTGGGAAAGTTCTTGACTGTTGGGACAGGTTCGATCACTCCCCTGCCTCCCAAGAAGCTTGACTGTAATGATCCCCACCACTTCTGGCTTGTTGATGTGTCTGCCTACGGTGTTGTCTTTGATGGTCAAGCTCCTTTTGTCTCTTAATTTCTAATGCATTAAGCCACACTCTGTTCCTCGTGACAGATGAGGCTACCTCTAGACCTGATGTAATCAGCGTTGACATTTGTGATGTCTATATTCAAACAAACCAACTACTTTTAATAAACATGTAGTGCTTTGAAGAAGTGGAGAAGCAACAACAGCTTCCAGAACAGTATTTTTTTTTAAAGCAAAATAAATCCCGTTTTGGTAGTGCATGTCTGTAATCTTGGCACTCTGGGAAGCTGAAGCAGAAAGATCTTAAAATCGATAGGAGATAATTTAGCAACTTTAGTGAGAGACCTTGTCTCAAAATTTAAAAAGAAAAAAAATTTTTAACGGGCTGGGGATGTAGCTCAGTGCGAAGAGTGGAGTTCGATTTCCAATACCTTACAAAAAGGAAAATAATATATAATACATGTCAGATGTGACTCGATGATGGGCGGAGAGAAGGTAGAGGTGGCGCATCAAGTGGGCCTTGCAGGAGAGAAAAACGCTGCTCACTCCAGATTACGAAGAAATTGAGCCAGTATTTGGAGAACTCCCCTGCCTCGCCTCGCCCTCCCTGCCCGATGCCCTCAATCCTACCAGTTGGCTCCTCCCACCCGTCCTCGTGGGCGGGACTGTGACAGAGGCCCCGCCCCACAGCCCAGCGGCCGCGCAGGCGCAGTCACTGCTGGCTATAGACGCGGCGGCCCGGCCGGGCGGGGTGAGTCGGGAACTCTGCGGTGGGGGTCGCAGTGGCTCGATTCTGCTTCGGGGTCCGGCCCTTCGTGGGTAGGCGGGCCCCAGAGAGGCTCCGAGCCCCTCTCACCTTCCTGAACCTCGGGGTGCGACCGCGGCGTGGCCCGCTGGGGTGGGCGGCGGGAGAAGCCCGCTCCGTGCGGACGGCGGCGTGCAGGAGGGCCTCCCCGGCGGGTCTGCGGCCGGACTCGGCGAGGCGCCGGCGCCCGGGGCGTCTAAGCCGAGGTCGCATCGTGCGCTGGGCTCTCCTGCCGGACGCGGGGCTCTGGAGCCCCACACCCGTTCACTGCCTCCGGACTCCGGCCAGCGCCAGCCTGGTCTCGGTTCTAGTGGAAACCTGGGAAATAACAGCAGTCTCTCCTGGAGAGCTGTTGTGAGGATCCAGTGGGTTCCTGTCTAGGAAGCGTGTAGAATTGGATCGCGGCACACAGCAAAACCGTTTTGAGCCTGGTTACCTGTGAAAAAAGATGGAGCCACTTTCTAGCTCCCTCAACCTGAAAAAGAGTATCACAAGAGTAGGAGGAAAATATTTTTTAGATTTTTATTGGTAGTCTGTTTAAAAAAAAACTTTGCAGACAAATTAGTTGCCCAACTTAATGAAGGAAAAAAATGGTGCTAGGAGCTGCTGTTTGAAAACTGTTTGCTGCAGTTTTATGTGTGGAAAACTTCGACAGAAATGTTCAGAACATAAATATTTGTGTTGAAAAAGAGTTAACAAAGCAGGCCGGAGATGTACCACACTTTGAAAGGTTTACTTACTAGGTTGGCTCTCTTTGGCATTTGGAAACTCGGGTTTTGGAAGTGTTCTGACCTGAGGACTATTAGTTTATACTGAATACTGTGTTTCAGGATGAAAAGAACCAGCTTCATACAAATCCTGGGCACAAGGTTTCTCAAAGACTTCCCAGGGCAGCAGCATTGGCTACATGTTGCTGCATATTCCTTGTTGGGGGGGAAGTATGCGGCGTTTGTCTCCTCTTGGGGAGGAAGCAGCACAAGGAAGACCCAATGGTACATATTTCTCTGGACTCCACCTGTTTTTCCATTATGATTTTTTTTTTTTTTGTGAGACAGGGTCTTGTTTTGTATTTCAGGCTGGCCCTGAGCTCACTGTGTAGCCCAGGCGAGCCTCAAACTCACAACAATTCTCCTGCCTCTGCTTCCTGAGTGCAGGGATTACAGGCATGAGCTCCATGTCCAGCACTGTGGTGTGTGTTACTGAGGATCTAACTCAGGACCTTGCGCTTGCCAGGCAGACTCCGGAACCACTGAGCTAAATCCCTGGCCTCCATTATGATTGGTTTTATATTTGTACAGCATTGCTGTAATAAATGTTAGCCATGACTACAACTAAACCAGGTGTTGTGAATCCTGTCTACTCTCCAAATGGGGGACTCTTGAAGATTCCCAGACACAGTTCTAATGAAGAAAGTATGTAAAACTCTTAATAATTGAGTTATTTTTTTTAAAGAGTAGAAACATTTTGTTGAAAGAGATTTTCTGTCCAAGAGGGACAAGGGGGACTGTAATTGGGTTGCCCGCCCACCCTGCTTCTCAAAGTTGGGACAAAGCCACAAAGTGAGGCAGGTTCAAGTGGGAGAAAACTATAATACCCAATGGAAATTTTAAGGTGGGACAAAATCATGATCAAACATTAAGATTACAGTAAGTTAAGAGTAGGGAGCTGGTGCCAGGGATTTAAGCTCAGTGGTTCTGGTGCCTGCCTTGCAAGTGCAAGGGCAGAGTTCCATCCCAGTAACTACATATGACAGTGCTGAGTGTGGTGGCTCATGCTTGTAATTCCAGAACTCAGGAGGCAGAGGCAGGATTGCTGTGAATTCAGGGCTTGCCTGGGCTACATAGTGAGCACAGGGCCAGCCTGAACTTCCAAGCAAGATGTGTCTCAAACAAACAAAACAAACAAGAGTAGGAAGTTTATTGAAAGAAACATAACTTTGAAGAGTCAGAAGGTGAATTGCCCTGGAATTTGAGTTTGTCTTTTTTCTTTTTTCCTTAAATGGAACTTGGAAAAGAAACTGTACAGAATTGCTAGATTCTTTAGTTTACTGGACAAATAATTACGCATGTGTAGACATCAGAAAAATGATCAGAAATTGACCTTCGAGGGCCAGATGTGGTGGTGAATGCGTATAATCCCGGCACTATGGGAGACTGAGGCTGGTGGATCACAAATTCCAGCCCTGCCTGGGAACTTAATGATGTAGAGAGCTTCTTTCTCAAAGTGGTGTATAGTTCAGTGTGGAAGTCCTGGGTTTAAACCTAGGATAGGGAAGGAGATGGGGGATTTGTACCTCCGTTGCCAAGTTGAGTCAGTGTTTGTGTGAAAGGGTAAAGCTGATTACGCAGCTACCATGTGAAATACTTGGTTCTTAATGTTAATGCTCATCTTTGTCAAGGGTTTATCTGTAACAAAAAGGAAAAGGAGTGACATTTCTCACTCTCCCGGACTATTTTAGGTAGATTCTTTTAGCAGTATGTATCTCTTTTCAGGGTGTAAAGTTAAAACTAATGGAGGCAGATTTTGTAAATCTGGGGATAAAACAGAAAACACTTTATCTTTTGATAAGGGTGTGAGGAATTGAAAGAGTCAGAGGTTTGAAAGGATTGTGTGAGGATAGTGGTAGACCCACCCTGCTTTCTAATAAGACTGTCTCGGACATGGAAAAAATAATTCACTTGGCTCACTAAGGATTGGGCTTTTCAGAGAGTGCTGGCGTGATTAGGTTGTGTGTAGTTGTGCTGGTTCACCTCTTTCTTGATACACGGTTAGGTTACACTCTCTTATATGTCTACTTGAAGTTAAATGTGGCCACATGACTTCGGCCAGTAAAATTTGAGCAGAGGCGACACATGTTTCTCCCTGTAAGGAAACACTTGCCGAGATGATTCCTGTCAGAGGACTAGGGAGCTGTGATCAGAGAAGGGAATTCTGTACATGAATTAGAGGTTTCCTCGGGTGAGGCAGAGGGACTAAGTAATGAGGAAGTGTGGAGGGAAATGGTATATAAAAATGAGATCATTGGGGGACTCAGAAAGTTTACCTTTCTGTAACCTGGAATGAAGCCATCATTTTGTTGCAACTCAAGTCGGCAGCAATGGCTTTTGGATTTAAGGAAGTGGCCCTGAGCTGGAATGTAGCTCAGCACCAGTGATGCCCTTGATTTTATTTCCAAAACAACAGAAACCAAACAACCCCACCGCCTCCAGGTCATCAGGAAAGCTGCCTTGTTCGACACTTAGAAGATTAAGTCAAGATTTAGGCTTTAGCACTGATTTGAAAGATCCATTACTTTGATCATTAAAAGGTAAATAGCCATAAAGATTGCAATATAGTTTTGCATTCAAGCAGGAAGTGTTAGTTATAGTACCTAAAGGTAGCAGTTATTGTAATAGACTCCAGAATATAGTCATTTTAAAAAATGCATAACTGGGAGGGGGATTTACCTCAGTGGTTCCAGTGTCTGGCAAGAACAAGGTCCTGGGTTTGATTCCTAGTACCACATATCACAATGCCAGGTGTGGTGGCTCATGCCTGTAATCCTATCACTCAGGAGGCAGAAGCAGGAGGATTACTGTGAGTTCAAGGCTCACCTGGGATACATAGTGAGTTCAGGGCCAGCCTGACCTACAAAGTGAGACCCTATCTCAGAAAAAAAAAAATGCATTATGTATTTAAAATCTTTTTTTTTTTTTTTTTAAGGTTTTTTGAGACAGGGTCTGGCTTTGTAGTTCAGGCTGGCCCTGAGCTCAGCCTCAAACTCACATCACAGCAATCCTCCTGCCTCTGCCTCCCGAGTGCTGGGATTACAGGCGTGAGCCACCACGCCCGGCACTGTGGTATATGGTACTGGTTGCTGCTGGGCGTGAGTCTGCACGCCCAGTATGGTATGTGGTTACCGGGAATCGAACCCGTGCCCTTGCACTTGCAAAACAGGCGCTGGAACCACTGAGCTAACTCCCCGGCCCTATGTATTTAAAATCTTTAGAATTAACTGAATGTTTAAGAAATACAAGGATAGACATGAATAACAACAAAGAACAAAACTCAGTCTGGGCCATCATACAACTTTCAATTAAAGGTGTATTCTGTGAAGCCCCAGAATTAGCTTTGCATAGAAGCTTGTTAGGCTGAATCTCTGGTCTTATGTCAGACTCATTAAAGCAGAATCTCCATTTTAATAGGATACACAAGATGAGTCATATGTACTAGGCTGATTTCTTAAAAATGCCAAGTCACTTTTTTTTGAGACAAGGTTTTGCTTTGTAGTTCTGGCTGGCCCTGAGCTCAACCTTGAATTCATAGCAGTCCTTTCTACCTCTGTCTTCCTAGTGCTAGGATTACAGGCAAGAGCCACCACACCGGGCACTGTGGTATGTGGTTCTGATTGCTGGTGGATGTGAGTCTCCATGCCCAGCATTGTTATATGTGGTTAGTGGGGATTGAACCGGGGTCCTTGGACTTACAAGGCAGGCACCGGAACCACTGAGCTAAATCCCCTGCCCCCAGCTCACTTTTTAAAGAGCTGGGATAACCTACCTTACACTCACCCATAAGTTGAAGGAGGAGCTTTTATTTTTATTTTTTATTTTTTTATTTTTTTTGCTCATATTTCAGAGGGTTCTGTTCCTGTTGGTTGGTGTTAGTACAGAAATGATATGGCAGAAGGTCATGGTGGAGGAAAGCTGTTCTATCCATGGAGCTTGGAAGGGCTGGATCCTTGCAGCTCACGCCCCCAGTGACCCATCTCTTCTGACCAGGCTCTACCTCTGAACACACAGTCTTTTGGGAGATGACTTAGATCTAAACTGTAAAACAAACTAAGCTGGAAGAACTATTCCAGATTAAAATATACAGAAAAAAAACCAAGTTTTTTAAAAAGATGCTAAAGAGCTGGGCTTGGTGGTGCACACTTGTGATCCTAGCACTCTAGCAGGCTGAGGCAGGAAGTATTGCCACAAGTTTGAGACCACCCTAATGATTGTCCAGACCAGCCTGAATTACATAGCAAAATCTTGTCTCAAATAAACAAGCAAACAAATCAAGCCCAGGCATGATAGTGCATGCCTATAAGCCCTGCACTTGGGAGGCTAAGGCAGGAGGATCATAACTTGAAGGCCAGCCCGAGCAACTTTGCAAAACTTTGTCAGCATTTAAAAAAGGACAAGGGGGTTGGGTTCAAGCCCCAGTACTGCAAAAACAAAAATAAAACACCCAAATCAGACCCCCACAACTTCTTAAAAAAGTTCTCCTGGACATTGTCTATATTGAGAGCTGCTATAACAAATTGCTCTAGACAGGTGCTGTTCCTCAGTACTGAGGGCTGGGAAGTCCCAGATCAAGGTGTTGGCAGACTGATGTCTACAGAGAGCATCTAGACCCTAGTAACAAGAGCTGTTTGCCTTGGCGTCTTCTGCATGTACCCTCTTGTAAACACAAGGTGAGCTATCTGGGCATTCACTAATCATTCATGAAGGCTCTCCTCCATGACTAAATTACCTCTGAAAGCTTTTATCTCTACTGGCTGCCAGGGAATTAGATCTTAACATGAATTTAGGGTGCAGAGACACGAACACTGAGGCCATGACAAAGTCATTGGTAAAAGTCAAGTGAACTATACCCTGTCTATCCGTGATCCATCCATTCACCATTTTTCTTTTTTTTTTTTTTATTGTTTTGAGGCAGGGTCTCACTTTGTAGTGCAGGTTGGCCCTGAGCTCACTATGTAGCCCAGGTGAGCCTCAAACTCACGGCAGTCCTCCTGCCCTCTGCCTCTCGAGTGCTGGGATTATAGGCGTGAGCCACCACGCCCACTGTTGTATGTGGTACTGAGGATTTTGCACTTGCCAGGCAGGCACTGGAGCCAATGAGCTAGATCTCTGGTCCTCCTTTTTTTTTTTTTTTTAATGGAGATTGAATTCAGCATTTCCTGTGTGCTAGGCAAGTGCTGGATCACCAAGTTACACTGTAGCATTGTGTGTTAATTTTAACAAGGATATTTGTTTTTTCAGCTTGTGCTCCCCTTCTTTGTTCTTTATTAGACTAAAGTCAGTTATTTCAGTGGTGATATACCTTAAATAAAAATATGTATTTTATCTTTGAAGATTTAGCTATATTCATTTTTTTCCCTTCAACCTCTTCAGTAAAAAACAGATGCGGGTAAAAGATCCATCCAAAGCTTTACCTGAGAAAGGAAAAAGAAATAGACGGCCTTCAGTACCTCACGATGAAGATTCTTCAGATGACGTTGCTGGTAAATTGTGACATCTGACATCCCACATGGTGTTGGAAAAAATGCAATATATATTTTAAATTAATCAGCCCATTTCTCTATTTTCACTGTTTTCTGTTGCATAAACTAGAATTATTAAGAATTTAAAAGTTGAATAGTAGAATTTTCTTTTCTGGTACCAGGGATTGAACCTAGGTCCACACTGGCCTACATCTTCAGAACATCTTAAACACTTTTTATTTTGAGATAGGTGTTCCTTAAGTTGTTGAATTGCCCATGTGGACTTGAACTCTTGATCAGGCTACCTTCGCCACCCAGAGTACTGGGATTAAAGTCAAACCTCACTCAGTTTAGAAAATGTTTGCAAGTTGTACTCTGGCAAGATTCCATGCCAGAGATTATACAGGTGTGACCAGGCATGGTGGCGTATGCCTGTAATCTCAGCATTCAAAGGCAGAAGCAGGAGGGTTGCTGCAAGTTCAAGGCCAGCCCAGGCTACACAGTTCAAGACCAGCTTGAACTACATAGCAAGACCTTATCTCAAAACCCCCAAAACCAAAAACCAAACCAGAGATTATCTAGATAATATGTAGAATGATTTGAATTTTAAAATGTAAAACTGTAACACCAATGACACTTGGTAAACCATTTCTGGATCCTATGTTGTGATCATTTCTCAGTCCTCTCCTGAATAGCTTTCTCTTTAGCAAGCATCCTTGCTTTTCAGACATGCAACTTCAGAATTACTCCTTTTTAAATGTTTTTATAGCTTATTATAAATTAAAAGCTTAAATGTTTATTCAGATTTATGTCATTTTTGTTCGAATTATATTTTCTTAAAATAACTTAAGAGAAATCCTATTTTTAGTTTTCAGGATGAAATAGACTACTCTGACCTAACCTTCCTCTAATTAGCAGACAGGAATGTTTTGAGCTTGACAGAATGGTGCATGCCTGTAAGCCAGCTACTCAGAAGGCTGAGGGAGGAGGATTGCAAATTTGAAGCTAGTCTGGACTATGTAGGCAACTTAGTGAGACCCAGTTTGAAAAAAAAAAAAAAGTGCTGGGTTATAGCTCAGAATCCCCTAGGTTTTTTTTTTTTTTAGGTTTTTTGAGACAGGGTCTCGCTTTGTGGTTTTAGGCTGGCCCTGAGCTCAGCCTCCAACTCACATCACAATCCTCCTGCCTCTGCCTCCCGAGTGCTGGGATTACAGGCGTGAGCCACCACGCCCGGCACTGTGGTATGTGGTACTGGTTGCTGTTGGGTGTGGGTCTCCACGCCCAGTATTGTTATGTGGTTACCGGGGAATCGAACCCGGGCCCTTGCGCTTGCAAGACAGGCACCGGAACCACTGAGCTAACTCCCCGGCCCCAGAATCCCCTAGGTTTAATACCTAGCACTGCAAAAAGAAAAGAAAAGAATACTTTACATTTAGGAAGAAAAGTAGAGAAAGTTCATATGTATATAGTCCAAGATGGTCTTGAACTCACTAGGTAGTCCAGGCTGGCCTCGAACTCTTACTAGCCTCTTGCCTCAGCCTCCCAGGTGGTGGAATTACAGACTTGTGCCACAGCAC
The DNA here is from genome assembly GCA_004026965.1 of Petromus typicus. NCBI lineage: Eukaryota > Metazoa > Chordata > Mammalia > Rodentia > Petromuridae > Petromus > Petromus typicus. The sequence continues at coordinate 10,880 of PVIR01027991.1, forward strand.
ATCTCTGAAAGCTGTTACAAAGCATTACTAGGCCCCAGTCAAAATAATTCATTTGAGAATATTCATTAAGGAAAATTCTGAGAAATCTGGTTCCATTGTTTGTTCTTCCTTTTGTTTTTTTCTCCCAACAGTGATAAAAATAGTATCATAGCACAGCTTGTATATATACCAATTTTTATGTGTGTATCTATCTTTTTATTGTTTGGTGCTGGGAATTGAGGTAGGGCCCTGCATAAGCTAAGCATGTACTGTCCTACTGAGTTATACCCCCAGCTTGGATGTGTGTTTTAGTGCACAAAAAAAACATTCACAGTGCTTGATATATTGCAGCTGTTCAGTAATTGTTTAATCATCTCAGTTTTATTTGTTAAAGTTTTGAACTAAGTTCAGATTCAGAGGAAGATACAAAGAGGCCTCATGCATCTTTGACCTTGTCTTCCCTGGTGTGAGCATCTTATATTACCACAGCATGGTATCAGAACCAATGGTACAGTCCTTAGCATGTTCAGATTTAATGGGTCTGTATGCCATGTGTGTTTTTTTGTGTGTCACCATGTAATTTTATTACATGTGCAACTTTGTGTACTTTAAGGAACTTGACTGGACCATCCAACATATAACCATCCAATATGTTACCCAACATGTTACTCATTTATATCCTCATGTCCCCGATGCATATCTTTTAGCAACCACTGATCTAGTCTTCAACCCTGTAATTATGTCATTTCATTATTATTTATATATAAATAGTTTCATGTAATGTGTATCCTTTTGAGTTATTTTGTTTTTTAATATATACCCTTTTTAGTTCAGAGCATTTTAACACTGCACTTTTGCTTACTAACTGTTTAGCAAAGAAGTGTTTGTATTTTTTCTTCTTCAATAGGTTTAACTTGCCAACATGTAAGTCATGCTGTCAGTGTGAATCATGTGAAGAAATCAATAACTGAAAATCTGTGGTCAGTTTGTTCAGAATGTTTAAAAGAAAGAAGATTCTGTGATGGACAGCCGGTACTTCCTTCAGATGTTTGGTTGTGCCTTAAGTGTGGTTTTCAGGTAAGAAAAGTGTCATCTTTGTGTCAGTACGTTTTATATTCTCCTTAAATACCGAGTTAAACTCTTGGTTGTGCATAGGACTTAAGATAAAGTTATTCCACATTTAGGTTGAGACACTCCAAGAACAAACATGTTTAGGGTAAAGTACAGTGCATATAATTTTCAGTAATAAGTAATCATGTGGTTCATAAGTCCTTTGAAAGGAACTCCCACTCTCTTAGTACTGTAAATACAAAACATTCTTTTGTATTTACTTATGTAGATCTATTTAGAATCATTTTTTCCCTTTCAGAAAAGATTATTTTGCTTTGTTTTTCCAAAATTATTTGTCTTAGAGTTTAGAAATATTTATAATAAAATAATTTTCTCGTCAAATTAAAAGTGTGCATATGTGTACATATATGTCTCTTTGTATATATATTTACATATATGTGTACACACATACACACACACACATTTTTTTTTTTTTTATGGAACCAGGGATCAAACTAAGGCCCTAGTACTTGCCAAGCAGGCATGCAGAGCCAACGAGCTATACCTCTTGCCCTAATTGTGTACTTTTTAAAAAGAAAATAAGAGAAATTGTTACATCCAGGTAAGAAGTCCAAAAGTAGGGCTACTTCTGGTTCACCTGCTTCAAGAGGAAGAACATTAAAAACTGGAGTTTGGGCCATGGATTTAGCTCAGTGGTTCCTGTGCCTGTCTTGCAAGCGCAAGGACCCGGGTTCAATCCTCGATAACCACGTACACTGCTGGGCGTGGAGACTCACGCCCAGCAGCAACCAGTACCACTTACTACATTGCCAGGTGTGGTGGCTCAATCCTGTAATCCCAGCACTCAGGAGGCAGAGGCAGGAGAATTGCTAGGATGTGAGTTTGAGGCTAAGTTCAGGGCCAGCCTGAACTACAAAGCAAGAACCTGTCTCAAAAAACCTAAAAAAAAACCCCAAAAACTAAAGTTTCTGTCAAGAATGATAGCACACGCTTGTGATCTCAGCCCTCAGGAGACTGAGGTAGGAGTATTAATGTGAATTTGAGGCCACACTCAGTTACATAGTGAGTTCAAGGCCAGCCTGAAGTACATTGCGAGACAGATCCCATTTTGAGGAAAAAAAAAAAGTGAGATTTTTACTGTTTTTGTGCAATATAGTTCCCAACTTCATAGTTTAGGATGACTAAAGATACTTTAGGCATTATGTGTTACACACCAATCCTGTTGCTAACTCTTTAGCAAAGAAGTGTTTGTATTTTTTTTTATTCAATAGGTTTAACTTGCCAACATGTAAGTCACGCTGTCAGTGTGAATCAGACATTATGTGTTACACACCAATCCCGAAAGCTCATAAAGATAAGAAAGAGTATATCCCTTTCCTTTAAAAGTCTATAAAACCCCTCCAGAAATATCCAACAGATTTGTCTTTCTCTCTAACCAGCATTTCTTTAGTTATGTTGGGGAGGGAAATTGCTTAGTAAATCTGTGTCTCATGGGAACTTTGTACAGGACTGAGAACTATATTGGGAAAGGGGCTGCACTGGCAGACCGGGGTGCTTAGTGTCCCAGTGTTGGAGACAGCATGAGCATGTGCACGCTGTAAGTGATAGGGAAGTTAACTTTGCTCTTGATTGTTTTAGATAAATACTGTATAACAAAAAGTAAGGTTGCCCCTTTGCAGGAATTAATAAGAATCTTATTGCTTTCTGAAAGGGTTCAGTGTTGCTTAAAATTAAATGACTTTTTCAGTATATTTGAGTATAGTTTAAGTGTTGATTGATTTGAAACAAACTTAATCTGTTCGTGTCCAGGGATGTGGTACAAACTCAGAAAACCAGCATTCACTGAAGCATTTCAAGAGTTCCAGAACAGAGTCTCACTGTATTGTAATTAATCTGAGCACATGGATTATATGGTAAGTTAAATTTTGTTAGCATTTTTGTTGATCAAAAACAAGACAAGGGCTGGGGATGTCACTCAGTGGCCCCATGCCTGCCTGGCAAGCACAAGGTCCTGAGTTCTCCCCCATATGGCAACAAAACAAAAATAAAACATCTTTTTTTTTTTTTTTTAAATAACTTTACATAATAAAGATATTTTACCAGTTTATGCTTTTTTTTAAAAAAAGCCTGAACACAGTCTATGGGATAATTTTTAAAATGGTGTTATCCATGAATATAAAATTTAATTCAGGAAAAAAAATCTTAATTTGCCCCCTACTTTGCTTTCACTTGTTTTTGTACTGTAAATATTCTGTCTAGTTAGTTTTTAATCATGAATGTGCTAACACAGAATTCTAAAATTCTATCAGAGGAAGATATTTTAAATAGTCATGTGGTTTGGTGGTTCTCTCCAGGGAACAGGAGGCGAGCTGTCTATGTAGTTCATAAAAACTTACTCGGCACGAGGTACATTCCTGTAATCCCAGCACCCAAGAGGCAGAGGCAGGAGGATTCCTGTGATGTGAGTTAGAGGCTGAGCTCAGGGCCAGCCTGAACTACAAAGCGAGACCCTGCCTCAAAAAAAAAAAAAGTTCAAGGCCAGCTTGGGTTACATAGTGTGACTCTGTCTCAAAAACAAACAGAGCCTGCCTGGCAAGTGTGAGGTTCTGAGTTCAGTTCTCGGTATCAAACAAACAACATCATAGGTGATTTTAGCACTTTACGTGGTTGAAAACCTAGTTTAGTTCCATAATTTTTGGTGTAAAGAAACTAAATATTATTTACTTTTTTGGATTATAAGTGGAAAATATACACGCACTAAGAACAGATGTGTGTGTGTGTGTGTGTGTGTGTGTGTGATACGCATGCGCACCTGCTTTCTTTGTGATGCTGCAGTTGAACTTGGGTGTTCTGTTACTGAACTGCATTCTAGCCCTTTTTATTTTTGACTTTGAGATAAGGTCTTGGAGAGGTGCACAGACTGGCTACAGGCTTTCATTCTCTTGCCTCAAACCTGCCCCTTCTCCTAGTAGCTGAGATGACAGGTGTGCATTGTCATGCCCAGCCAAAACCAGAATACTACACTGATTCCGCAGCACATGTAGACATTACCCTGCAGTATTTTCTCTGTATTTTACAACAGTAATTTTCTAATTGGAATCTCTGGACTCCTGAAGTTCCTTGAATGCGTTTTCTGGAGTCCTCAAGCTTTCTTTAAGACAAACATTTCACCTTTCTAAATAATGTGTTGGAGGCAGAAAAAAAGAGGATGGCAGGAACGTCGCAGTGTGGTAGTGCAATAAATACTTTGCTGTGCTCTCAGACTGTGGTGTGCATGAGAATTACCAAGGCTTGGTAAGACAGATTACTGGGTCCTACATCTAAAGGTTCCAGGTTCATGGCTCTGAGTGTGGCCTAAGATCTTAAGGGTCACCCATGCTGCTGGTCTGAGGGTCGTGATTTGAGAACCATTGCCTTAGAACAGGTGGACAGAATTAAGTGGCACTTAGAAGAATAGTGTCATCTCAAGTGATGCTGTCTCAAGAGATACTGGGCCAGTATTTCTGTGGTAAGTCTTCTCTACAAATGGTGATTTAATTGTCAGCAGATAAGTCTTACTCCGCATAATAAAATAGAAACAAATAATATAAATAAATACTAAAATAAAGATGCTGTATTCTTTCCCATTTCTCTTTTGTCACTTAAGAATCAAGATGAAACTCCCACAGTTATTTTATTCCTTTAAAAAAAATCTTATTTTATTTTTTAATCTTTCAACAAAAATAGACAAAATGGTATAATGAATTCCCCTATACGCATTGCCTGCCTTTGACAGTTATCAACTCACAGCAAATTTTATTTTATCCAGGTCCATGTCTCAGTACTGTTGATGACTGTACTGGTAATTCTTTGTTGTGGTCAAGTCTTTGTTGTGCTGCTCCTCTAGATTATTGGAGGTTTAGCAGCATCCCTAGCCTCTCCCTGTAGATGCCCGTGGCAGCCACCCAAAAATGTCTCTAAATATTGGGAAAAGTCCTGATGGGGACAGAATCATCTAGATTGAGAGTCACTGCCACGCCTTTACCTGCTCCTCCTGTCCCATCATAATTACTTTGACACTCGCTTCTGCCATGTTTTCCATCGGACTTTTTTTTTTTTTTTGAGACAGGGTGTCGCTTTGTAGTCAGGCTGGCCCTGAGCTCAGCCTCTAACTCATGTCACAGCAATCCTCCTGCCTCTGCCTCCTGGGTGTTGGGATTACAGGCGTGAGCCACCTCGCCTGGCACTGTGGAATGTGGTACTAATTGCTGCTGGGCGTGAGTCTCCATGCCCAGTATTGTTATGTGGTTACCGGGGATCGAACCCGGGTCCTTGCACTTGTAAGACAGGAGCTGGAACCACTGAGCTAAATCCCTGGCCTCCATTGGACTCTACTGTGTCTCACAGATGTATGGAATTCGTCCACTCTTTTCCAGAGTCTTGCTACTCTCCTGATCTGTTTCTGTTCCTAGTGTCTAGTCTATCACATGATTCAGAATGATGTTCTACAGTATAAATCGGGTCATATCTTTGCCTCACCTAAAATCTCATGGCATTTGGGAACTATGAAGCTCTGTGTGACCCTGTCTCAAAACAACAACAACAACAAAAGACAAAAGTGGTCGGATACCAGCTTTGTTTCTTATGTGTAAAATTATGAAAGTACTTGCATAAAATTTGGTTTAAATTTATGTTTTTCAGGTGTTATGAATGTGATGAAAAATTATCAATACATTGTAATAAGAAGGTTTTGGCCCAGATAGTTGATTTTCTTCAGAAACATGTTTCTAAAACACAAACAAGTAAGTTAAACTATTGCTAAAGACATTTATATTGCCATACATTTTATACTTTACATAAAGGATTCATAAAGAGTATGTTGGATTTCAATGTGACATCTTAGTTTATAATTTGAGTACTACAGACATCGTGATGGTTAAATCTGTTTTTGTGGGCGGTGTAGTTTGAAACAGATTCTCACTATGTAGCTGAGGCTGGCCTTGAACTCATGACAGTCCTCCAGGAACAGCCTCTCAAGTGCTGGGATCACAGGTGTGCACCACCTTGCTTTGCTTGTTTGTTGTTTAGGCCTTGTAAGTTCAGTCTGGCTCTGAACTTGCAGTGATGCTTCTGCTTCAGCTTCCCAAGTGCTTGAATTACGGGCATGCACCACCATGTCTAACAATGATGGTTAATCTTGTCAACTTGATAGGTTTGAGAGATGTCTAGGAGATTAATAGAGCACATTTCTGCACGTGTCTGGCTGGGTTTTGGGACATGACCTTGATGTCTTAGTTAATTTTCTCGTTGCTTAGACACCCAAACGAAAAGGAGTAAAGGTTTATTGTAGTTATTTGTAGAGGTTTCCATCCATAGTTGGCTGACTCTGAGGCAGGGTGGCATGGCAGAAGGGCCTTGTAGGGGAGAAATAGCTTGTTGGATAGTAGGTAGGCAGCAGTAAGCAGCAGAAGCAGCAGTGAAGCCTCCCACTTATATGCCATCCTGGATGCCCCACACACAGGGTAGGCTTTCTCTTATCCATACCCAGAACGGTGCTAAACCCATCTTAGTGGACTGATTTAGTGATCACAGCCCTCCAGTCCCAGCTTCTCACACTCTGTATCCAGACACCTCCAAAAAGGCTTTATGGGGACACATGTGCACAAGCCTCACCACTAGGGACTGCATCTGATCCCTGGCACTGTCCTCTGCCTCCTCTGAGCTGAGCAGCTTCCTCTGCCATGATGTCTGTAACCACAGACAAAAACCTCTGAGATTGTGAGCGAAATAAACTTGTTCTCCTTCAAGTTGTAAGCGTCAGATATTTTGTCCCAGCAACAGAAAGGTGATTAATGCCGCTGTTGTACCTTAGAGGTGACAGTCAGTCTCCTAATGCTGTCTGTGCTGCAGTTAGATAACAGAAGCTGAAGGATGAGTCATGGGTGACGGTCACACGGTCCTAAGGCTGCACAGGGCTCCCTTCCTGACTGTGAGAAGTCTGTCGAGTGAGCTTGTGAGGCAGAGAGATAACATTTTGTAAAGACGTGGAAATGATACATGTAAAAACATGTGCATGATAGCTGACATCTATTCATGCAGTGGTCTCTGTTATTATTTACTACATAACTGCAGTGCAGTTCGTACTCCAGTGTTATGCAGGACTGCTATCACTGCAGACACCAGCCATCACCTCAGGTTTCTAGCCCACTGTGTTTCTGACTGGCCAGCTACAAACGCGGGATATCCATGACTTCTTCAGATTTGATACTCACCAGAATCATTTGGAGAACTCAGTAAAGTGCTGTACCTGCAGTTGTGTTTCGTTATAGCAGAAAGCAGTACAAATTAGGGGCAGCTGAAAGAAGAGGCACACATGGTAGGGCCTGTGAGAGCCCCAGATAGGAAGCCTCTGTGGCTCCTCCGTGGGGAGTGAGGAGCTGACACTCCAGCCCAGCACAACCTGTGACGGCGTGTGGGGAAGCTCTGGGACTGAGAATTTTTACTGGGTGAGCACGACTGCTTGAATCCCTGGCCACGTCAATTCAGCATTGAGTATCCCAACTCTAATCCCGTGGTTTGTCTTTCTGGCCTGTCTCCCATCCCATCCAGACTCGTCTTTAACATCAGTTGTCTAGGAACCCTGGAATCACTTTGTTAACACAGTATTCATGGTGGCTCAAAGGGCTGACCATGAGTAACAGATATTTTTCTTCTGACAACTCGAGGAATTTAAAGAGTACTTCCCAGGAAACTGGAACATCGGATAGGCAAATCTTTTATTAGACGACAGCAATGGGTTACATATTAGGCACTTTGTTAATGATATGCTGTGTGTTACATATGTGTTAATAGTGAGGGCACTTAGAGAACCAGTTTCTTCATCTGAAAAATAATGCATCCATGCCAGATATTATACTTGTTTAGTATCCAGTAGTGAAAATAATTTTATCTTGCTGTTTTGGGGTGTAGAGTATAGTGAGGGATACAAAAATAAGCAAATGTATAAATTCTGGTAAGTGCTACAAGGGAAAGATTGCAGTAATAGGTAATATTCTCTTAGTCCCAAGGGTTGAGAGAAGCCAGTGTCACTGAAGTATGGGTTTTGGGGAGGCTGGAATGAGCTGAAGGTACCGAGTAGGCGGCAAGTCATGAAGGAATCTGTAAGGAATCACGTGACAGAACAGTTTAATTGCAAAGTGTATTGGAAGCTAGCAAAATGTTTTAAGTGGGCAGTATTGTTTGATAAGGATAAGATGGTTAGTACACGGAGAAGAGATGATAGGGGCTAAGTGTGAAGGTGGGGAGATGGCTACAAAGGTGAGAGGAGGTTATGGTGGCAGGGCAGGAGCTCTGGTGGGAAGACTGAGGGAGAGTGGGTGGAATTAAGTATAACCCTCAGGCTTCTGACTGAGCAGCTAGGTGAGTAGGAGTGAATGGGAAAGTTAAGTTGGAGATGCCTTCAGAGCAGAATCTAACTTAAATGGTGGCATTAGAAACTGAAAAGGCATGTAAAAATATAGTTGGCAAAAAAATACAATGGCAGTTGTATTTCTTACAGATCAGTGTGTAGTTGTCCTTGTTAGCTGGGTTGCTAATGAGATGACTAGTGATGAAATTGGATGAGCTAGAGGAAGTAAATCCAGGGTCCTGGGCAGCAAAAGAGATGGCTAGTTTTATCACTCATTCATTCACTCATAAAACGTGCATACTTGTTGAATTGTTTGGGCATGCCAGGCATACTGCCAGTCTGCTCTAATAAAGGGCCAGGGAAATAATCAGTTCTTTTTGTGTCTGGGTAAAGACATAAAGCTTACCTATTTACTTATTCACCTCTGGGTCTGAGGTGAGTCTTAATGCTGCCCCCTAACAAACGGCACTCTCCTTCCTTTCTTCTTTGGAGGGGGTTGTCATAAGATAAGATGCACAGGTGTGTCCTGTAATGCCAAGGGTGATAAAGTTACAGCTGGAGAATTTATTTTCTTTGAGTCTGGTACTTGCAGATTTATTGAGGTGAAGAACAAAGCCAGTCCGATTGCTGATCAGTTTTCCAGGCCTGAGTATTTATTACAGGAAAGATACTAAGCAGGGAGCATGGACTGGAACCTTGAAAACAGTTCACATTTAACACTCAAAGCTGGGTGTGGTGGTGCACATTTTTAATCTCAGCACTTGGGAAGCTGAGGCAGGAGGTTCACTGTTAGTTCAAGGCCACTCTGGGCTACATGGTTAAGTTCAAGGTCAGCCTGAAATACATAATGAGACCCTATTTTCAACAAAAGGGCCAGGGATTTAGATCAGTGATTCCAGCGTTTCTGCCTGGCAGTACTGACAAGCGAAAGGTCCCAAGTTCGATCCCGGTACCATACACCACAGTGCCAGGCATGGTGGCTCACACCTGTAATCTCAGCACTCAGGAGGCAGAGGCAGGAAGATTGCTGCGAATTCAAGGCTGAGCTCAGGGCCAACCTCAACTACAAAAAGCCAGACCCTGTCTCAAAAAAAAAAAAAAAAAAGTCAAACAAGAATCTAATTAATTAATCAGATTTGACATTCAGTCTTTAGCTATGTGACCTTGGGCAGATTAGTTTCGGGAGCCTTGTTTTTTCCTCAGCACTGTTTTTTCCTTCCTGTGATGATTTAGTGACTGGAGGTTGGCAGCTTGCTTCCTTTTAGTAGTCTGAAGATCTGAAAGAAGTTACAAGACAAAAAAATAATTGAAATGCAAGTAGAATAAGGTTTTTCTTTCATTTATTCAAAATTTTAAAGTTTCTATTTTAATTGATGTTAAAGCCCTTCAGGTATCCAGAGAGGCCTGTGACGTTCACTTGTGAAGGAAAGGAATCATGACGAGCTGGCTTTGAAGCTGGCCCGTAAAGGGAAACAGCTGGGTAGAGATGAGATCCCTCTTCAGATGATGGGAAGCATTGGTGGGAAGTTTAATTGATTGATTGTGTTTGTGGAACTGAGTAGCTCCTGGGGTGGTAGAAATGGACTCATTCCCAGAGTTAGAGTAACACATAGTTCTGAACTCACAGTCTGCAGAAGTTGTAGGGCAAGATGGCCTCACCTTTGTGGGCCAGGTTACAGAATCTCCCAGGAAAGTTTGATTTAAAATAAGATTCCTTGGGAGTTTAGATTAATAATCTGCTATACTTTGGTATGACACTTCAACATAATTTTATAAAATACTTGAAAATCAAATATATAAAACTTTATAAGGATACTGAATATAATTTGTAGTTACTTTAAATGATAATTGTGAAGATTGTAGACATGTAAAAATGCCCATATACTATAATTTAAGAGGGATATAAAACTGTACATTGTATGGCAGTGGGAGGATCAGAATGGTTTTCAGTCTTTTTGTATTTTTATACTAAGTAAAAATAACTCTGAGAAGAAAGCTGTACCTTTACCTTAAAAACATTTTTCAGTTATGCAGTGCCTGCCCTAATTTCATATCTAGTACATGTAACAGAGCTTATTTACATAGCACATGTAGGCTAATGCCTCATTTACCTCAAAAAACAAATAGCTCATTGAGTCTTAAACTTCTGGAATTAGTACCCATTCAGACTCTGAAAAAATTACCAAGCATGTGAACATCTTTAGTTTTCTAAGTTATATCTATCAATATTTATCATGTTAGAAATTAAAACTAAAAATTCTGAATATTTATTCACAGAAAAATAACTGTAGGGCTGGGGACGTAGCTCAGTGGCACCATGTCTGCCCTGAGTTTGATTCGTTGTACCCTCCCAAAAGAGTTAAAAATAACAATAATCCCATGACACAAATACTGTATTTTTTTTCTCTTCTTCACTTTTCTTAGTAATATTGAGAATTGGAGCTAGGCCCTTCACACTGAGTTATGTCCCCAGCCCTTTTATTATTATGATTTTATTTTGTGACAGGCTGTTGCTAAATTGCCAGGTCTGGACTTGTGATTCCCCGCCTCCAGGCTCCTGTAGTGCTGAGATTACAGGTTTATCAGGTGTATATGATGCCACCTTGCTCTTATTTTTTCTTTTTTTTTTTTTTAGGTTTTTTGAGACAGGGTCTCGCTTTGTGGTTGAGGCTGGCCCTGAGCTCAGCCTCAGACTCACATCACAGCCATCCTCCTGCCTCTGCCTCCCGAGTGCTGGTATGACAGGCGTGAGCCACCACACCCGGCACTGTGGTATGTGGTACTGGTTGCTGCTGGGCGTGAGTCTCCACACCCAGTATGGTATGTGGCGACCGGGGATCGAACCCGGGTCCTTGTGCTTGCAAGACAGGTGCCGGAACCACTGAGCTAACTCCCCGGCCCCGTTGCTCTTATTTTTTCCTTGAAACTCTCTGTTCTTTTTTTTTTTTAATGTGTATATGGTACCAGGGATTGAACTCAAGACCTAGTGCTTGGCAGGCAACTCTCTGTTCTTTTTTAAGATTGGATTTGAGCAGCCTTTCTCCCCCCCACCCCACCCCCTTTCCTTTCTTGCACTACTGCG
>PVIR01027992.1:0-22380 GCA_004026965.1 Petromus typicus
TGACAAAGTTATAATTTATATTGATTTCAGTCTTAAATTTTATAACATCCGTGACAGAAATGGCCATACAACAAATGCAAATATATATGAATTCATTTATTAATGGATTTAGTGAGGTCAAATATCTACATGGAACTGGAAGGTGTTAAACTGAACTTATTTAATATTTAAATACATCATTGATAGGTAATACATGAATTTAAATTTCAAAAAGCTAAATTCTCTTACAGATAAATTTACTAATAGCCTATGGTTTGTTAGTGCATTTTTCTAAAATCAAGACTAAGTTTTTCAAAATGTGAGATTTACATAATCATGATAATGGCCCCTTCATAGATTTCTTTGATATTTATTTCTTGCAAAGTCTCTAAACATCATCTCTATAAAAAACACAGAGCACTTGAATGAAAACTGAATGTTTGTGCTGGTTTCTAGAGAGTTCATCATAAATGCTGCGCAGGGAGCAGCCACTAAAATAGCACTTCTCAATCTATTTCATTTATATTGCAGAGCATTTGAAAGTGGAAAGTTTTATGTGCTGAACCAATTTGATTTCTATGTATGATTTACCATTCATGATTTTTCTTCTTTTTCCACTCAAGTCTGATTTTAATAGCGATGATATATAATGACAAACATGTGAATGAAAGTGATACAGAATTTATGCAATTATTATTCTTGACAGAAACAATACTACAGTGCCATGAAATTTTGTTATAAAAATCTGCTCCATGAAAATATTAGAAAGAAAATTATTTGGCTATCTTGATTGTATTTATTAAAATAGCTAGAGTAGGTATTAACAGTCTGCAGTGATTATCATTTCCATGACTAGAAACTTCTAGGTGGCTGATATGTTAAGGTGATTTCAACTTGGTTTAGCCTTCTATCCCCTGACCATAGAGAAGTACTATGCATGTGCTCCTTAAGCACTTGCTGGGATAAATTATTGCACTTATGATACTAATTTTATGAAATGACAGGAAAGAAAATGCTCTTCTGATAATATTGGTATCAAATATCAAAGCAAAATTGTCACATCCCACAATAAATTTTAATCCAGAATACAAGTTCAGCATATAACAACTGGTAAATTTCCCATTGTACTATATTCAGACCTGAAGAGCTTGACTGACAACATAGAGCAAGTCTACTTCTCCAGCCATAGAAGTAGAGTGTCTCAGAATCATTAAAACACATTCTAACGCCTACTGTGCATCAGTCGCTGCACTAATTGCTTTGTGGGCATTATCTCATCTAATTTCATCACAAACCTAGGAGCTAGATTTCTTTTCATGTTTATGCCCACATTGCTGCCAAGGAGCTGAGAGTCTTGGGACATTAGCCTACAGCTTTCACACTTAGTTTTCCTTCATATTATCTCTGTCATGTTAAGTTTCTTCCCCTGAAGTAATTTCTCCCCACAGGACTATGTCTTAGCCATTATTCTCTAATATATGTCATCTCAAACTCCAGTGGCCAAGGTTCCAAAACCTGCTACTGTATGATTCATTTGTCTACAATCATAATGCAACCAGCAGCCTTTTGTAGTAATTTTATCTGCTGTTCTCCCTTGTGAAATTTATTTTAATCTTCAGATAATATTCAAATCATTATCATACATGGGCCTTAATCCTAGAGTGTTATCTCAGCCTTCTGTTCCCTAATTATATGGAACTCTAATGTCTGAATTTAACTTCGTCCTTTGTCAGGTTACAGCCCACCTTTCTCCAACCTCAGAACCAAGCTCTGGGTTTTAACCTATTCTTCTGGACTCATATTCTGATGTCTACCTGCCACATAGATGTTGTGGAATCCCATAGCTCATGGTGGCTCCTTTTACAGGACCGGATGGAAGTAGTTCTGCTCCTCGCTCCTTCAGCTTCCATTCTCACATTTAGGGAAGTCATTGCTGGAGTCTACACAGCTTCCTTCTCCAGTAAATAAGCTTGCAGCAGGCTTCCTGGCTTTATAACCACACAGATTACAGTTGCAAGCTGCATTTTCTCAAAGAAGTATTCTTCTTGAATGAAACCCTGAGCTTGTGTTACAAGCTGTAGTATAATTAAAGTTCCCTTTCAGCATCCTCTGGTGTCCTCCAAACAGATGATGTGTGATGAGTCAAGCCAGCAGGGCCATCTCACATACAAATGAGCTGTGGTAAAAACAGATTTAAATCCCTGTGCTTTTTCCATCACTTTCTTCTTCCATTATGTTCTCTTTCCATGAAAAAAGTCCCATAATCTCAAATTTGGCATCTCAGCCATGTCTTCTCTCCTTGAAATTCATACAGCATAAACTTATTTTGTCTTCTCCATTTCACTCAAAATCAGCAAACAGAAAAATGACCCCTGACTTTTATTCAATCAGCCTGCCTCTGACAAACAAATTCACATCATAGTGCCAATTACTTCAACAGCTCCGTGCTCTTTCCTTCTTGATAACAGCTATATGTATAATGAGGACAGTTGGAAAGCACAGACCATAAGCGAAACTAGTTCTGTAGTTTCAGGAAATGTGATAAAAGATAAATTAGAGTCAGAGAAATTTTCCTATTCCTCTTAAAAATATCAACTGAAAACAGCTGTGCTGTTTGGCCTTGGAGTTGTGATTCCAATTTTCTATAATGATAAGCATTCTTTGCTGATGAGAAATGCTGTTTCGTGAGCCCTTCCTACAGGTCTATTCTATGTTATGTGATCCCAATTCCTGGTACCAACACTGTGCTGTACAGTGGGTAGGATTTGTCCTCATTTTATAGGTAAAAAAGAGAAGCTAGGTTCAGCCAAGAGAAGATAGGTTCTGAATTTCTGTTGAGTAAATAAAAAGTTTGAAATTGTTCCTCGGGTGTTCTTACCTTCCAATAATGGTCTTTAAAGACATTATTTAATTTAACTTAGCCCATTGATGGAGTTGCCTAAATGTTTACCTTCCTCACAGACATATCATGAGTCTGGGCTAGCAATGACTTTTAAATAATGAAAGCTCCTTGAATAAGAATCTTCTTCATTTTTCTCACATGCCTATTGTGCCTAAAAAAGCATGAACCATGAGATTGTAACAAGGGTTGCAAAGTTCTCAAATTATCCACACCTTTGTTCTAGAACCTATGAGTGTATTACCTTCCATGTAAGAGGACGTTGCATCTAGGAGTAAAGATGTGGACCTCTTACAGGTATAACCACCTTGTACTATCCAAGTGGGTCCATTTAAACACATAACCTTTAAAGAACCTTTGTAATTTTGCCTGAAAAGGAAATATATGAAGAAAAAGATGAATCAAAGAATGATGCACTATTTCCAGCATTGAATATGGATGAAAGAAGGGCACATGAACCAAGGACTGTAGATGACCTGTGGCAGCTGAAAAAAATGCACAGAAAATAGTGATTCCCTAAAGTTCACAGAAGGAAACCCAGCATCGTTGGCCCCTTGAGTAGAGCTCATTGTTCAGTGTCAGACTTCTGAGTTAGAGACTGTAAGGTGATAAATTTGCATTTTTTAATCCTTGAAAGTTGTGGTGTTCATTGCAGAGACAATACCAAGCTAACGTAGTGGTTCGATATTTACAGATTAAATACATGAATAATCTATTGATCCATCTTGCTTCCATAAACTAAAACATAAACCTTCTCAAAGATCAGAAGAACAAACTTTCATACATTCTTCTGGGATCATCCAGCTCCCAGTGGAGTTTGCTGAATGAAGACTTTCAGGCTTAATGAGATTTATATCTATTTAGTTTGGTTCTTTATTACATCTTTCAATCATTGTTTAAAATATAGTCATCATCAGATAGATCAAAACTCAGGAAGACCCATGTGCTGAGAGATTTGAAGTTTATTAAACATTTTATCTATACAATCTAACAGTCATATTAAAAATCAAGTGTTATGAGGAAGCAAAATACTTCTATAATGAAAACTATGGCACTCATGAAAAAGAAAATAAAAAATTACATCCTAAACTGGAAAGATACCCACTGTTCCTAGACAGGCAGAACCAATATAGTCAATACAGTATGATGGAATATGCTTCCACTATTGATTTAATACAATTCCAATCAAAACACCAACAGGATTCTCCTCAGAACTGGAGAAAATATTCCTAAATTTCTTATGAAACAACATGAGATCCGAAATAGCAAAAGCAATCCTGGGTGAAAGGAGCAAAGCATCACAATCCTGGACTTGCAGTTACATTTAAAGCTTCAGAGAAAGAAAAGCAGCATGCTATTGCCATGAAAAGAAACATGAGGATCTTTAGAAGAGAGTAGAAGAGGAAGAAAAAAATCACCAGCATATTTAATTATCTGATTTTGGCAAAGGGCCAAAAGTATACATTGGAGGAAAAATAGCCTCTATAATAAATGGTGTTAGGAAAACTGGCTATGTATGTGCAGAAGTTTAGATCTTGCCTCATATCTCTCACCATGTACTATACTAAAATCAAAGTAGATGAAAGGTCTAAATGCCATAGCAGAAACTCTCTATCTATTGAAAGATGAAATAGGTGAAATTCTTGAAGTCATGGGTGTAAGCAAGGACTTTCTGAACGAACCCTATTTGTAGAGGAAATAGTTCTGAGAATCAATAAATGAGATCTTACCAATTAAAAAACTTCAAAAGAGAGAGAGAGGGAGAGAGAGAGAGAGAGAAAGCCAACAGTTACAGAATGGGGAAAATATTTTTCAGTTACACCTTGGACAGAGGGCTGATATCTAGACTATATAAAGAAGTCAAGGGCTGAGGACTGAGTTCAGTGTTTTCCAGTGCCTGCATTGCAAGAACAAGGTCCCAAGTTCCAATATATATTGGTCTCCAGAACCAGTATATACATATATACACACACATATATATGTGGAACTCAAAATAATTAAAAGAAGCAATCAAAAATGGGCAAGTCGCCAGGTATGGAGTTCATGTGTGTAATCCCAGCACTTGGGAGGCAGACAGGAAGATTTCTGAGTTCAACACTGAGTTCAGGACCAGCCTGAACTACAAAGTGAGGCACTGTCTCAAAAAAATAAAAAAAAAAACTGGGCAAGGGAAATCAATAGATACTTTACAGAAGCAAAAATGGCCAATTAATACATGAATAAATGCTCAATATTGCTGGTCAGTAGACAAATGCAGATTAAGACAACATGATATTTCATGGTTACCTTAGAAAATGTGGTCAACATGAAGAAAAATAGCCTCTAGAGAGGCAATGGGGATAGAAGAAAACTTCTACATTGCTGGTGGGAATATGCACTAGTACAACTATAATTAAAATCAATATACAGATTCCTCAAAAAACCAAAACTAGAAATTCAATTGATCCAGCTATTCCCCTTCTAAGTATCTTCCCCAAAGAGCTAAAGACAACATAGTAAAGTACTACACACATGCCCATAGTTATAGCAGCACAACACATAATAGCTTGGAAACATCCTATATGTCCATCAACAGATGAATGGATAAAGAAAATATATTTACACACAGTGAAGTTCTACTCTGTCATAAAGAAAGATAAACTTGGGTTATTTGTAGGAAAATGAATGTACCTTTACATCATTATGTTAAATGAAACAAATAAGGCAGTTGGGTTGAAATATCATATGGTATGTAGTATATGAGATGCCCAAAGTACAAATAGTGAAAGAAAAATAAATAATAGGAAGCAGGGAGATAAATTTTTATTAAAGAAGAAGAGAACCAAAAGATAGAGAGAGGGAAAGAAAGAAAGGAGGATGAAAAGGGGAATTAGGACTTACTATATATATACCAACTCCTCACAAGGCATGAAAATATTATCAACCACAAACATGTACAGAAACAAAATTTTTGAAAAATAAAGTCAAGTGTCAAACCAGGCTGAGTACTTTTGTCCTAAGAAAGGAAACATAGTTTTTTTTTTTTCTTTAGTAGTATTGAAATGAGTCTAAATGCAAAAGTAACTCAGAGAGATGGAATTACTTAGGATTATCAGTGATGTAGTCTGGTGGAAACAATAATCATCAGGTATGATAGGCCACTATTGTACATGGCCCAAAAAGCAGAGTTCTTTCCTTACTATAAAATTTTGCCAGAACTTGAGAGGTTCTGTAGATGTTTTCAACTAGGATTTTTAAGTGAAACATTCATAGAGATACATTCCACTGCTCTCAAAGATGACTAAAATTTTAAAATATGCACCATTTATGGACTTCTCAGATACTGAGAGAATATTTCATCCAATATTGGCAGAATATACATTCTTCTCATCAGCACACAAAGTATTTTCCAGGACTGACCATATATTAAGCCAGAAACATATCTCAACAAATATTTTAAAAATGAAATCATATCATGTGCCTTCTCTGACCATAATGAAAAAAAGAATAAAAATCAACAACTTTAGAAAGTATACAAATAACATAGAAACTAAACAATATGCTTTTAAAAAGTACAATAGGTTATCAGAGAAATTAAGTCACACCATTTTTAGGCCAAAAGAACACTTTGTCTAGCAAATAAAAATAAAAATATCAATTGTGTATACTTAAATATCAACACTAGTATTAGAATAGAAAGCTTAAAATTTGTCAAACCATCTGTTATTCTACTTTCACAGTGAAGAAGACCCTAAGGTTTGTCTCCTTGAGTACCAGAATCAGAAGTTTAAACTAAAGGGAGGGAAAAAGAAAGCACAGAGAAGGAAAGAAGGAGCCAGGAGGGAGAGGAGAGAAAGGAAATGCAAACAAAAAAAGAAGGAAGGAAATATATGGTCATAGAAGGAAATACAGAGGCCACTGTGGCTCCATCAAAGTTGCTAAAAGGAGATGGGATTCGAATGGATCACTGAGAGACTGAATAGGCATCAGCAGAGAGCAGGGTAACTTATTCTCAAAAGGTAGCTGCAGCAGAGAACTGAAAATACACTCCCGAGGATTTACTTCCCTAAACCTGAGTAATTTTGGACTCTGACGTATTCTTTTATTTTTCATTATTTTTTTTTCTTTTTTTGAGACAGGGTCTTGCTTTGTAGTTCAGGCTGGCCCTCAGCTCAGCCTCAAACTCACATCACAGCAATCCTCCTGCCTCTGCCTCCCGAGTGCAGGGATTACAGGCGTGAGCCACCATGCCCGGCACTGTGGTATGTGGTACTGGTTGCTGCTAGGTGTGAGTCTCCACGCCCAGTATTGTATGTGGTTACAGGAAGAATCGAACCCAGGTCCTTGCAAGACAGGCGCCAGAACCACCGAGCTAACTCCTTGGCTCTCTGACATGTTCCTTTACATGCAGACTTTTATTCTTTTTGTTGTTGTTTTAAGATTTTGTTGCGGTTTGGGGATTTTACGGTTGTTTTCATTTTCTGTTCTAAGGGACTGAATATTATAGTATGCGTTTATGCTCTTCAACAAATATCTGTGATTCTCTGTCTCAAAGTACATGATAGGACAGAGCTGTGTTTTTCATCACATAACTCCTTACAGTAGTAATGTGTGCATTTCCAAGTGGAAGTTTTAAGAAATTAGCAGAAAATCCACTGCACTCTCTTTCCACTGAATTGGTGAAAACAATTTTCAAGATAAAATGTAGGATAGATATCATGAAATAGAAAATATCAAAAGGGAAAAGGGGGTAGGAGTGAGTAATGAGGGGAAAGAAAACATTTGATGGTTAAAAAAAAAAAGAAGCAAAGCTTATGTATATAGGAGGTGGGAGATGGTAGAGGGGCAGAGGAATGGGGAAAAAATGAGAATTCAGTTGGGTCATGTACGGGTACAAATTCTCAATGTTGAGTATGATCATGATGGGTATAAAAATATACCAGTAAAATCAATTTTAAAAAGGAATATACACCATCTGCTTGGGGCTTGGAGGGAAGAAACATACACTGAGATCTCCAGTCACCTTATGATGGGCAGTATATTAAGAAATAAACTTTTGTAGCTGAAGGCCAATAGGACATAAAAGTTATTTGTTATAATAGCATAATTATTTCTAAAATAGCTGAACCAAAATTGTATTGCATTTACTTGCATTTTAACAATATATAGAAAAGGTAGGAAATTTAAAGACCCAATCTATGTTCAAGAATAAATTCATTAAAATGGGATTAATAGCATATATAAATTATTAACTTTAACAAGCTACAAAAGATATTTTCACAGGTTATCTCTGAAAGCTATGTCATGTTTTATGTATGTTGTGTTTCTTTAGCCTCATCGACTGTAACTCTTATGAAAGTGGCTGTTTTAGAGGGAGACAAAATAGTACTGTTCACTAAATACATAATTATAATTAGAGTATTTTTTTAAAATCACAGAACAGGTATATTGCTACCTATTTTACAAATTCCAGGACCACCTGAAAGCTTTATCTAGTTGAAAAAACAAATAAAATTATATGATGTGTTTATACACAGTCACTAAGCCAAATAAATTAGGGTGATTCGGGACTTTTCATCAAAAGGATAAAAGAACAAATTCAGAAAACTATACCAAATTTTCCTGACTCCAACTAAAAGGTATTGAACTTTTCAGATGATCTCTTAAAAAAAAATAACAATGCCATATAATTCTTGTTGAAGAGGAGGAAAATTTCATCATTAATCATGTCATAAATAGACATGTCTTAATGTCTTAATTTATGTGAAAACACAGAGTGATACATATTCATACAAAACTTTCAATGAATTTCTCCATTTCCAGCAGTGAGACTGTCATGTACATATTTTGTGATGTTTTTGGTCCTATCTAGACTCTTTCTTAATCACTGCCTAGTTGGTTTGAAATTAATGCCTTTTGGTATTTTAAAAATCAAAGATAAAGCCAAATAGTACTAATGTTCACTCATTGCAACCTCTTTAGATTTTAAAAATAATTTCCATTTATAGTATGAGAGTAGTAGATCCATATTGAAGGGAGAAGCCTGATTTCTTTTCTTTCTTTCTTCTTTTTAATAATCCCTAATGCCATTGGCATAGAATGATATCTATTTGCAAATTGTTTGCTTTGTGCTATCCCTCTGCTCAGTCTATAGAAATTTTCCACTAGAAGAATCAAAAAGCCACATAGCTCTCCTGTTCTCTATAGGAGGGCTGCAATGTGGACAGCAGACAGCGTGGAAGCTGAGTGTATTTTGGCAGGGGGCCAGATTAGTAGAGAGTTCTTGGCTACACTGAGAGTGGCTCTGTATTTATCTGTGATTGAAAGACATGTAAATCATAGATCTGACAGAAATGCTTACACACAGTAGTCACCTTGTAAAAATAAGTGATTCTGTAGCTTTTATTTGACATTGTTCTGATACAGACATATGACCAAACTCTAGTGAAAATAGCAACTTAAAACACAGCTGTGACACTTGCTTTATGTCCTTGGAAAAATCATCTCATTGTTTATCTGACAACTCAGTTACCAAATAGTTTTCTTTAAATTTTGTCCTTTAAAACCAGAGCTTTCATAGAGAGGAATAATCTTCACTCCTCTCATGAAGGAAATTATCACTGAATGGGGGTCATTATTATAATATTATTATAGCATATTAGAGTTTGAATTATATTCCAAGATTATCTAGGCTTCCTTATTCTCTCCTACCATCTAGTTGTGCAATCTTACCATGTAACTTTCTTTCATACTGTTGTGTATCACTGTAAAGATAAAATTATTCTTCAAATGTAAAGATTTTAGAAAATATTCTGACAAAAATAAGTGCTACTTATGTTTTCTATTGTTGCATAAAAAATAGCACCTTAACACAGACCATCTACCTGTAGGGCAATGCACTGTAAGACAAGTTAATTATAGTGGTAGGTTACACTGAAGGGCCCAAATTGCACAGAATAAAAGTCTTATAGGCCATAAACTGAAAGCCAGAACTTCAACACTATTCCATGTTAAACATTATTCCACCCTCATAAGTCTTTCCTTAATCTTTAATGTGCAGATCAGTTCCCACCAGTTCTCTGGCTATCGAGGGCCTTGGAAGCTCATTGAAGGAAATGCATGGTCACTACTTGTTATAATTCTGAAAGGGTGTGAAAAGAGCACCACAGCCATCTCCAAGGCCACATACAGGTGATAATGACACAGTGGAGTCCACATAAAAGTAGGATGGTGTGATTAGAGGCTGAATACTACTGTCATCTTTAGTCATAAACATCAACTCATTCTATCCATTCATTCAGCTACTCAACTAACACATATATTAGTAAATGACAAATATTGAGACTTCCACTTTCAATAAATGAATAATTAGCATCATATCTAATTTATGACAACTAAAAAAGCTTTCAAAAAGTTGCTCTGATTTCTTGAAAATAGAGTTGATGGTTAAAATAGTGAATGCTTTTCTGACCTCAACTTAAGGACACAAGAACCAGAAAGATAAGTCTGGCACTCAAAATCAGTTAAGGTCATTGCATTTGTCACTTTCTGGTCACTGGGACAGAATATGTAATACAATGTAAGGAGGAAATGTTTGTTTTGGCTCACAGATTCAGAGGGTACAGTCCATGACCAGGTGGCTTCATGGCAGAAACATCATGGCAGAAGGAAGTGATGCAGGGAATCTGCTCACTTCGTGGCAGTTTGGAAGCAAGCAGGAAGGAAGAGACAGAGGTAGGTACACCACAGTGACCCACCTTCTTCAACTCAGTGACCCACTTCCCTCACCTGTCCAACCTCCCAACAGCATAATCAACCATGAGCTATCAATGGATTAGTCCCCTGAGGTACATAACACAACTGTCATCCAATCAAGCAACAAATGTTGGCGAGGCTGTGGAGAAAAGAGAACCCTTCTCCACCACTGGTGGGAATGTAGACTTGCACAACCTCTGTGGAGATCAGTGTGAAGATTCTTCACAAACTTAGGATTGGAGATCCCATTTGACCTGGCCATCACTCTGCTAGGTATATACATGAAGGAATTAAAAGATTCATTTCACAGCAACATATGTGCACCCATGTTTATAGCAGCTCAGTTTGTGATTGCTAAGTCTTGGAAACAATCCAAATGTCCATCAACTGGAGACTGGATAAAGACGATGTGGTTCTTTTATAGAATGGAGTATTACTCTGCCATTAGAAACGATAAGATTGAGTCATTCATACTCAAATGGATGTACCTTGAGGATGTCCTCATAAGTGAAATAAACAGGTTGCAGATGTGTAAATATCTTATATGAGATATATTATAGCATATTAGAGTTTGAATTATATTCCAAGATTATTTTCTTAGATACAAAAAGAAATATTACTTTTTAATAAACTCGAGAGACCATTGTGAATCTCCAGGGAAGGTCAAGCCATCCTGTTCTCCTGGCTAAGGAGAGCACCAAACACCAGACGCAAATCTGTGAAACCAAAGAAGACTCCATCATTTCTCAGAGGCACCAAAACAACTTATTTCCTGTCAGCATTCCCGAAGAGACATTCACAAAACACAGCTGAAACACACAAGTTACCATTCTTGAAGGAGGCACCTAGATGGCATTTATCTACCTAATATGTAATATTGAATGCATTCTTCTTAAGGGTACACACTTCATTAAAAAAATTTTTTTAAATGCGTATGATCTTTTCATTCCCAAGTAAAAAATAAAAATTATGTGTCATCATACTCAGAAAAATGCTTTACAAATTGGAAACTGGAAATACCTGGTAAATAGTGTATTTAATATCAGCCATAAAATTTATCATTTTTTCAAACACCAGTATATTCATAAGAAGTATAATGTGCTGGACCTGGACAATCTTCAGTTCAGCATTATAGTCCTACAACCTAAAAGCTCCATGGCCTTGTATGACTTCTTCAGTCTCTCTTGGCTTCAGTTTGCTTACCAAGATATTGATGTATTGCCAGAGATTCAGCTCATTGCAGCCACCTTCAAATACACGGTTGTGAGTTCAATCCCTTGGAACATTTAGCATGTTAGCCACCTTGGGAAAGGATATGATCTGAAATACTTACAAGCAACAAATGACACTTGGGCCAACTATGTAAAGATTCCTTACTTTCTTACATTAACTATTTTATTTTCATAAATTCAGTAATATTTAATGGTAAATTAATGGTAACTGAATTTTCATTTCTTGTTTCTCATGAAAATATTTCACAATGAAAGTTTGACAACCAAACTAGAAAAAAATGCCAATTTCTAAATAATAATATCTAAGAATTTGTAATAGATAAAGATTTTCTACATAGAATATAAAAATAGACAAAAATGTTATTAACGTTTAATAGCAGCAAAGCAATTATTCTCAATGACTACATTTGTAAGGAATCTGTGAGCAGACCTTAAAACAACTGAACAAACATACACTCTGATCTCCAATGCTATGTACATAAACCAACAAATATTTACAAGGTGCTTATCCCATGGAGAACCCAGAAAAGCATAGACGTGATTCTTTCCTATGGAACTTAGAACTTAACGAAGAAACAAATCACACTCAGGATCTTAAATAAAATGTGTTATCAACTTCAAGAAGTAAAGGATAGGGCTGGGGAGTTAGCTCAGCGGTTCCGGCGCCTGTCTTGCAAGCGCAAGGGCCCGGGTTCAATCCCCGGTCACCACATACCATACTGGGTGTGCAGACTCACGCCCATCAGCAACCAGTACCACATACCACAGTGCCAGGCGTGGTGGCTCACGCCTGTAATCCCAGCACTCGGAAGGCAGAAGCAGGAGGATTGCTGTGATGTGAGTTTGAGGCTGAGCTCAGGGCCAGCCTGAACCACAAAGTGAGACCCTGTCTCAAAAAAAAAAAAAAAAAGAAGTAAAGGATAATACTGAAGTAGTAATCCACATTACAAACTGGAAGAAGAGAGTAGCACAAATTAAAAATAGGATATGTCTGGGTAAGGAAAACCTTTCAGAGGATGTGGTTAAAATAAGATTATGAATATATTTAGGGAGCATTGAACACTAAAAGCTAATGGTCAGATGTGATTGGAATGATTAAAACTAAATCATCATTAAATAAATGAATATTGAATGCAGGTTGTAGAAAGTTAAAGAAAGTGAAAACCATTGAAGATTTTTTTGTAAGAAATGATATAATTTGTTCATTCATAGAAAAATTAATCATTAATTCTCCAACATGTAATTTAATAATTCTGATTTGAATTATAGTTTGCTCTTCGAAGCTTCTTTTATCCACTAGATAGCAACTAGCCTCCTTGAAAGCAGGAATCAGTCAGGAGACATCTTCATTTCTTCTAGAACATCAGATTAAAAGCTAACTTACAATGATCACTCAATAGTAGAGTGTTGAATAAATTAATGAATCAATTAATCAATACAGACAGGTGAAAAAAGGTTAAGAGACTCATTGATGAATGGACAATAAATAGAGTAGAGGACAACAGAGATAGGCTCACACATCAAGAATATATATACATACACATTTTGGATATCCACATATAAAACTATACACTGTATATAACTCTAATAAGCTATTTGTGAGACTGTGAGACTAAACAGAGATAACTAGAAATGAAAGGTTTTTTAAAAGGATATGGGAAAAAGAATACTGACTTTTCTAGGGCATTTAAAGAGCTTAAACGCAATCAACAGAATCAGATTAGAGAATTCCTAGCACCTAAAATGATAATGCATATTAAATACTTTGTATATTTGGGGCTGGCTCATTTAGCAACAAGTAACTTAGCCTTTATATATGCTCTCCATAGCTGTATTTACTTTTTTAAAATTAATAGATAAATCTAGCATTATAATTACTTTGGGAAGTCATGAGAATGAAACACACTCTCTAAGAAGAAGCAAATTATATACGTTCAACTAGTTAGCTGTATTTAGCTTCTAATCATTACTACAGAAAATATTCAAAAATATGCAATAAAAAGGAGAAGCATTCATATTTCTTATAGCTTTTAGCCAACTTAATGATCTTTAAAGTGGTTTTGGTGTATTTAAATGGAGAAGCATTACTATGCAGATTTATAAAACAGACCTGAAGAAATCCAGTCTCTCAGTGGTGATCAAGGTGCATGACCTCTGCCCATCCACAGCAAGAGTGCTGACTGCCGCTGTGGACAAACACCTGGCTGAAGAGAAGTCTGCATTCACTCTCTCCCATCAATCCAAAACTAAGTGAAACATAAGAGAACACATCGTGGATCATGCAAACTTTTCACATAAATGCTCTGCTTTCACATAACCCTGACCCTACTAAGCAATATTATTCTGCATAAAAATGTTATCTATGATAATTAAATTGCTATAATAAAAATTATCACATAACTCAATTATGGTCTTTCTTCATTGTCTTCAACTTCTTGGAATCCCATCTATTAAAAAGTGCTCTTCATGGGGAGTCAAATTCATAATCCTGATTCATCAAGAGCAAAACAGTTACTCTATAAACTTAGTTGCTCTTCTAGAACTAAAATAACAGAGGAACTAATGCTCTGTGTTAGTGCTGCATGGAATACGGTGGGGACCTCTGTATTTCCACACATGCATACTATACACAAAAAGAAGAGTGGATCAAATAGCAAATTAGACTTGGTAGCCTAAAGTGCAGGAGGCCTTTTGACTCTCATAGTCAAGTTGTGACTGAAATTTACACAAAAGAACCATCGGACACCCTCTGGCAGGAAAATACCTTCTTTCCAGTTTGTTTCATTGGCTTTCATAGAATCCAGTGTACTACTCGTAGTCAGTAATTATAGTGTCCAAATTTCACTGGTTTCTAAATGTCCAAAGTCTAATTTGTATCACCTCTAATTAGCCATCAATTATAGGCTACTTCTTTCCACTGATATTTTAGTATAAGTAAAGTTATTGGAATGTGTTTTGCTAAGTTGTGAAGTGGCCCAGGTGTGTATCAAATTTGTGATCCTCCTGCCTCAGCCCTCCACAGTGCTAGGATTACAGATGTGTGCCACCACACATCTCTGGTATGAGAAAATGAAGTGTAAAAGTAGTGTTCTAGAATGTATAGTAGATGTTGTGAAATAGAAAATATTTAAAAGGAAATGGAGTGTAGGGGTAAGTAGCAAGGGGAAAATAATGTGATGGCAATAAAAAAAGGAAACAAAGCTTATGTATATGGGGGTCGGGGTGAAGGGTGGGTAGGGGAATGGGAACAAGTGAGAATTAAGTTGTGTCATATACTGGTACAAATTCTCAATGCTGAATGTGATCATGATGTGTATATATAATGCACCAATAAAGATTTGAATTTAAAAAATTTGATACAGTAGCCAAATTAATAGCTGAGTATACCTTGCTATTATGAACAAAAAGGAGGAATGGGATGAAACTGCTTGATGTAGCCTGGAGGGAACAGGCTCTTCTGTGCTCAGATTGTAGTTGTCATAAAATAATTATATTGATGCTTTTAATCATGTACAGTTTTTAATTTGTTCCTATTTTCTATCTCATTTTCTGTCTGTCTATCTATCTGCAGTACTGGGAACTGAAGCAATGGCCTTTGCATTAAGCTACATTTCCAGCCCATTTATTTTTTATTTTTTTGAGACAGTCTCACCTTAGACTCATGATCCTCCTGCCTCGGCTTCCTGAGTAGGTGGGATGATAGGCAGGTGCAGAGCTATGTATTGCCCTTTGAAAGCCCTGAGACAGCTAACTTAAATAAGTTTCCACTGTTTGGGAAAAAAAATGAAAAGTGACTCAGACTGTTTGCTGGTAAATTCTGCTATCATTTACAGGCTGTGCTTTCTCCCAGGTCGAGAATTTTTTAAGTGTGATTATTCATAATATGTATTGCAAGAGTTCCATTTACATTTGATAAGCAAGCCAAGCCATATTCTGTTAAGACATAAGGCTTTAAGCTAAGGATTATTTATAGTTATTAATGAAAAGAGTATAAGCACTGCCCTTCATGTTTGTATTTATAGAAGTTCCTCCAAACACATCTGTCTAGCACAGCCTGGGCTTATTCTAAGCAGGCAGTCAGTGAGTATTTTCTTCTTTCCCTCCTATCTTTCTGTCTTTGACTACTGTTGTTCAATGGCTGCTATGTGAGGGAGAATGTGGTATTTGGTTGTTGTGGAGTTGAGTTAAAAAAAATAAAAAAGTACTGCATTTTCAAATGAATGACAGACCATCAGAAATAAAAGGATTATACTAGGGCCAGATCTGTAAAATTAACATCTTGATTTGTCTATGACAAATAAAAATGTCCATTAGTCACCAATGAGAGATCATCACTAGCTAAGAACAATTTTATGTGCATCTCTGAACCTGAGAGGATGTTCGCTTCTTTCGTGTACATTGTTTGCAGCTGACAATAAATATGTATATACATATGTGCAATTACCCATTCCTGAAAGCCCCAAGGGGAATGCCGTTGCCCAGCTGGGAAGGAAGGTGATCTTCTATGGAGAAAATTATAAATTTAGTCCATTAAAAATACCTATTTTGAAATCCCCACCCTGAAATTAAGAGATAAAACTTCTTCAACAGAGCATTAATGCCAAGCCAAACTCAAAGAGCATATTTAGTTTGTGAAGTCTGAAATTTGCGAGATTTTGCATAATATCTAGTACAGACTCAATAACATTAAACAATGCATGATGCGCGGAAGGCTTAACATGAAAGTTGAGTTTTTAAAAGATTCAATTTATTTAAAAGTAGAATTAAAGTTCAATTTTTAGAAACACTAATTATTTAGTATTATGCTTGGCTGTTTCAACTTGTAGTCCAGATTCAAAATTTTAACTGCAGTGGTAAAGAGGTCCTAATTTTCTGTCATCAGTTTAAATTCTGCCTTGTTTTGTTTTTCTGTCAGATGCAGATGCTGTTGTGTTTTCAGAGTCCTCCAGGAAAAGGAAAAATAAGAGACAGAGAGAAGGGGGCAGGGAGAGGGAGGCAGAGGGGGATGGGAGAGGCGGAGAGGACTGGGGGAAGAGAGACTGATTCATTTGCAGGAACTGGCCCACCTGAGTAAGATTAACAAGGCCAGAAGGCTGGAGACCCAGGGAAAACTAGTGTATCCATTTAAGACCCAAGGCTGCTGGCTGAAAGAATTTCTTCCGATAGCTCCGTTCTAAGACATTCCACAGATTGCATAAAGCCTTTTCACCTCATCGAAGGCAATCTCCTTTATTCAAATTCAGCTGATTTCAATGTTAATCTCAACTATAGTCACAGAAACACTTAGCCCTATATTTCCCAAAATATCTGGGTCCTCTTCTCTGGCCACACTACCACACAAAATGAACCACCACACTTGGTAATCCAGACACCTGCTCCATGTGATCTTGCCCTTTCTATTTCATTCTTTTCTCCAGTCCTTCTTTCAAGACTCTTAAAGCATGTGCATGCTTGGCCTCGGGGGAAAGTTTGTCGTATAAATTGCCATTACAGCTTGACTCAGAAATGACCTTTGAACTCCTCGATGGTAGTTACATTTTGAGCCAAAAATCACCACTTAGCAATATCTTTTCAGACTTTAGGCTTTTTATAGCCATGTTCCTAAAATGAGAATTTGGAGGAAAACTGAATTTTATATCACACATTCTATCCCTGAGAGCTGCTCTTGTAAAATAATCAAAATTTTATTTATTTTTTCATAACTTCTGTATGATTTATTAAACTACAGATCTCTTCTTGTTTTATTTTATTTTTTAATTTTTTTTTTTTTTTTTAGACAGTGTCTTGCTTTGTGGTTCAGGCTGGCCCTGAGCTCAGCCTCCAACTCACATCACAGCAATCCTCCTGCCTCTGCCTCCCGACTGCTGGGATTACAGGCATGAGCCACCATGCCCAGCACTGTGGTATGTGGTACTGGTTGCTGCTGGGGTGAGACTCCATGCCCAGTATTGTATGTGGTTACTGGGGATCAAACCCAGGCCCTTGCGCTTGCAAGACAGGCGCCGGGACCACTGAGCTAAATCCCTAGCCCTCTCTTCTTGTTTTATAGCAAAATGTTCCTTTTTGGGGTAGTTAGTTCTAAATCCTTAATTTTTCCTCATCTTAAAAAATGATTTTCTTTGTAATAACTAAATTCTAGCAGCTTTTTAATAGTCTTCGAATTTTGACAATAATTATATTTGATTAATCAACATAGTAAATTTTTTCTCATCTCTGATATGTATGAATTAAATCAAATACAACTAATCTCACTATGTAACTTCCATGGAACCTTTTAGCATACCCAAACACATTCACACATGAAAGCATTCTTCAGAATTCACCATGTCTAGTGCTGTTCTTGCTGCCTTCTGGACTTAAAGGTTACAGCTGTTTTACAGCTGGCTCCCTGGACATCCCTAGAATTCTTGGAGAACACAAGTGGGGGACACAGTATCTGAAAGTATGGAAACTCATCTTCCTATGAGTGGAATCTTGAGATACATGTAAAGAGACCTTCCTGAGGTGTGGGCTGTGGTGCCTAAGTCTGGGGCCAGACATCAGAGCAGTGTACTTACACTGTCTGAGTAGGAGAGGCAAGTCAGTTAAATACATGGCACCCTCATCTTTTTACTTTAAAATGATAATTTACTCCTCTCAAAAAAGATGTCTAACAAGTTAACTTTACAATAACTCCATTTACTTACAAGCAGAAAACTAATTATGTGTCAATGTTAAAGGTAGCAAATTATCTACTGCCAGTATTTTAGTAACTATATATTGCTTTCAAGCTTCAGTTTCTTTTTCAGAAAAAAATGAGACTAATGAGTAATACTTGATTAATACTTGAGTAATACTCTCTGGCATTTATCAACTATAAAAAATAATGGCCAAATATCTGCATAAAAACACAAATAAGTCTGTATTAACCATTTCAGAATTAGATTATTCCCTATAAGACAACACAGCTTATTATATAGGGAGAGGGGAGTTTTGGGAGGGCAAGGGAATGGGAAAAAAATGAGAATCAAGTTGTGTCATGTACTGATAAAAACCCTTAATGTTGAATGTGATCATAAGGTATTTATATATATATATATAAATAAATGTATTTATAAATAAATTTATATATATATATTTATATATAAATAAATTATATATAAATATATTTATATATAATGTAATAATAAAATCAATTTCTTAAAAAGGAAATATTTCAATATGGAAAAAGACTATCTTATATGAATTTAATTTTAAACTCTTCTATGTGAATTTTCATGATAAATATACTTCTTTTCAAATAACTTTCTCCAGAAGCAAAATTTTAAAAATTGGGTGAGCATAGTATAGTATAGGAACAGAAATATACATTCATATGTACATATAGAGACTCTTTATAAAAGAGAATAATTTTTTAATGTTCGATACTTCAGCTGATCCTCAAGCTTTATGGATAAATGTGATAATTATACCACTGCTGGTGGTGCTCATTATTCTACAGTCTCATGTGACAACCACTGGAATATGATGATTCAAAAAACCCAACTACAAAATGAGTAGTTATTGGTCACATTGTTACCATATAGTAGCCATTAGCAAGTAATTCCAGTGATCCTCTTTGGAACCACTGCCCTATCATTTCAGCCACTCCCCTATCCATACTCTGCTTAGGGTCACAGATCGAACTATGTCCTTTCAAAACTTATATGCAAAAGGGAGTAGGGAACACAATTTGGCTCAATTAAGAGATCTCTAAGTTAATGAATGTCCTAAAAGTGGGACTCTGATCCAATATGATGGGTATGCCTCCATGGAAAGGAAGAGACAGTGGACAGCACATGCACAAAGAGGAAACATTAGGCAGGGACACAGCAGGAAGGCAGGAATCTACAAGCCAAGGGGCCAAGGCTTGGGAGCAGCCGCCCTGGCAGCGCCTTAGTCTTGGACAGTCAACCTCTAGAACTATGAGAAAATTAACCTTCATTGTGTAAGGAAGCCAGCTGATAGTATTCTATAACTGACTGAAACATTGGACATGACCTTTAAAACATCTAAGTCTAAACTTTTCTTTGGCCACAACAGCTTAATTTTCTCAGCTTTTAATTTTTTAACTTTTTTTTTTCTTAGCCCTATTCTCTAGCTCAACAAGAACTCCATGTCAACCAGCAGGGTGCTCATCTCTCTCTTAGCACTCTGGCAGGCTGAGGCAGGAGAATTTCAAATTTAGTCACAACCCAGGCAATTTGACAGCTTACACCCCTTTTCAAAATAAAAAGCAAAACAAGGATAGAGATGTAGCTTTAGAGGTCCAACCAGGAGGAAGTTTGTGGATCATCCATATGCCAGTTTGCAAACTGCAGTATCAGAAAAATAAGGATAAAGCCCATGACTCTCTCCGCTAACTCTGACCATCAGCCTTCACTCACCCCGATCAGCTTTGGTTCCTGCTGCATCTGCCTCATGAATCCCAGGCCGGGACTGACAGAACTGCTTCATTTCTTCTCACTAACGCTCACTCTGCCAAACAGTTGAGAAAAAGCTAACACATTTAATTTGGAATCACCATAGACTCCTGCTGCTCATGTTTCTGTTCCTCCCCTAATTTTTACCTCAGTTTCAAATATTTCACTTCTTTCTTCAAATTCCGTAACTGTTTTTACCCTCTTGCAGCTTCTGCAAGTGACTTTGCCTCCTGCTTAAATGGGAAACTCAGGGCTATGTGATTTGCCTTCCGCATTGTGTCTGAAGAAGCAAACTTTCCCATTCCATTCCTGCTTCCTAAACAACACTTTGAAATCACTTTTTCCATCTCTTTCCTGTCCTGTGAACTTCTAAAATATCTTAATTATACCCTATTGCAGTCTTTCTTTCCCATTAAAAAAGAACAAAACAGTAGGAAAACACACACACACACACACACACACACACACACACACACACACACACACCTGCAAGTCCTTCCAGGAGCCACTCTAATTCTTTCCTTTTTCTTCTCACCGAGTTCTCCAGGAGACGTTGGTACTTGCGCTCTTCAGCTCCTCACCACACATGCACAACACCTTCCGTCCGAACTTGGCATCTTTGCTGCTATTTTACTAACCAGGGGTCACCGCATTGTTCAGCAAAGTCCTACCTAAGTGTTTCAAACCCTGTGGCTTCCACTTGGCTGACTCAGGTCTGTTGTTACAGCCTAGAGACAGACATACACAATACATAAATGCTGAATTCCAGTAAAATTTCTGTAGCCAGTAAAATTTCAATTTAATGTGAATTTTATAAATGGAAAATTACCTTTTTGTCTTTAGGGTGTTTTCCAATCATCTGAAACTATAAAAAATATTTTTAGCTTATTGGCTTCACAAAAACAAGGCCAGATGTGGTTCACAGGCAGTGGGTGTTTATTTGATTGATTCTTATTTCTAATCCCTCCACCAAAACCATTCTTTCCAGAGTTACCAATGATCCCTATATTGCATACTAGCCAACAGGATTTCTGTTATTCTTATTTCATTTGAGTTTTCTCCACAATTGTTCTGTAGGCCATCTCCTTCTTCTAGAAGCTTTCCTCTTCCTCATATTTTGTGACACTTTACTTCCATATATTTCTTTTTCCTCCTACCAGAATATTTTTTTCTCTTTTCCCCTCAAAACTCCTCTAGTCAAGTGGCTCTTTCAATTTCAGTGTTTCCAAGTGCCCTTCTCTCCACACTCAGTTAGTTCATCTTCACCTATGGCCACAAAGACGATGCCTATGCTGTTATCTTGAATGTTTGACTCTTCATTGCTCTTTTAAACTTTCAGTGCAGACATATTTGGTGTTTCTTTCGAGATAAAGCAAGATCACTCATATGAAACTTCCTGCACTGAGGCTAGCATATATCCACGAAGTCTTTATCAAAAACACTTTATCCATTGTAAATATTAAAAACAAGTTATCCTATCTAGATACTTTTGATAGTTTGGTTTTCCTTTTCTCTCTCCCTTTCTCTGTCTTCTGTTTTTATCTCCTCTCTCCTTCTTTCTCTGTTTCTGTCTGTCTCTGTTCCTCTCTCCCTCCCTCTCTTCCTCTCCCGCTCTCTCCTCTCTGTTTCTCTGTCTCTGTCTCTGTCTCTCTCTCTCTCTCTGTCACTCACTCACACACACACACACACACACACACACACACACACACACACACACCAGCTGTGTTAAGTCTATCTCCTTTGACTTTACATATTTCCTCTAGATTTCTCTATCCTTCTGGATTTCCCAAAGGCTGACCTCTACATAATGCAACATCCAGATTTCCTTCTCTGTGGCTTACTATTAATTTTACTTTCAGGTAGCAGAACTAGTGTGGCTTCCTGGCTGCTTTGCTGCTCTTTGTTGATTTTGTTCACCTTGTCCTCACCCCTGGAAATGATCTTTTCAGAAAAATCTCTACAGTGAAGACATTTGAGAGTGCCATCTATTTCCTGACTAGACTCTGACTAAAATACAAGCTAACCCAGGTTCCTGGATCCATCCCATTCCCACCCATGCTGCCCACCACTAGAGGAATATAGCTTAGTTACAAAT
>PVIR01027993.1:0-22392 GCA_004026965.1 Petromus typicus
TGCAACCTGGGTGCCCAGTGTTTTCATTGTCTAAATCTCCACAGTTCAGTTATTTTGCAGGAGTTGGCCAACTCTGGGTTATGCAGCTTCTTTTTAATAAGCTCTGTGAGTTAAGAATAGTTTTTTACTTTCTTTTAAGGTCATAAAATCAGAGAAGAATATGTGACAAGGCATATGTATAAGCCATTAAGCCCAATTGTTTATGTCCTTTTACAGAAAAATCTTTTGTTGCTTGTCCTACAGTGTCACATATTTCAATTATATAGAATAAAAGGAAGTAATTCTAAAAAGTTAAGATAATAAAAAGTCCCTTAATATAACCAGTGTATAAAATTATCTTCAGTCAAGTTAAAAATCACTAACTGAATCTCCAAATTCCTGAATATTGTCCATTAAAATTACAAGTAGACAATTTAAATTTGCAATTTAAAGTGATTTTGTAAATTGAAAATCATAATATCATTCATGTGCAAGATATTGTTGTAATTCACAGCTTGTAGTGCTTTATTTTGTTTTTTGTTGATGGTATTCAAGCCCTTGACCATGTTAACTACTGTACATTCTAATTGCTATGCTTTCTGCACTGTCATTCACACTGCTGAGGTAAGTCATCTTACAGAAGTGTGAGACAATACTTATAAAAACACAGATTCCTAAGGCACTGCATAGATCTCTATCAGCGTTTTGCTACCAACCATGTCCCTAGTAAAGTATGTTAATTCCTCTGAGTTTCAGCTTCTCATCTGTAAAATGGAAATAATAACAGTATATTGTGGTGTCACAGAAATGTGGTAATACATATAGAGTATTACAGTGATTAGAGCAATTTTCTACATAATAGCTGTTGACTAGTAAAGATGTTATTATCCCTATGTTATATTATTCATTATTAATGTAGTTCAAAATTCAAAGGTCATGACAGCTTACAAAAGATATCCCCAAATTCTTTATCAACTCTAAGATAACCATGAGCAAGGCACCTTCTTGCCAGCTAACCATCCACCCCCAAGAGAAAGGCTTAAATATAGATCAAGGACAAGTAAAGAAACAGATGAAAAGAAGCTGCATGAAGATCACTGGGACATTTTCCCTGGTGTTAACTGAGGTTCTGGGAAGCCGATCTAGTTATGGAAAGTTCGGTGGGGTGGGGGGGAGCGTCATTCACTCCCTTATAAAAGTCGCTAGGAACAAAGGGCCCAGGAGTCTTCATCTTTCCGGAGCCTCCTCTGCTGTTTCTTTCTTATCAGGGTAACTATTGATCTTCTCCTTTCCTCCCTCTTCATTATCCCTTTAGCAATTAAAATGTCTTCCTTTCCCTAAGGATCCTAGTGAGTTGCTTGGATGGCAGAGGAGCGGTGCTTCTCCCCAGATGCGCCATCTTCAGTTCCCTGACCAGGAGCCAGATGCTGGCATCACATGACAGAGGCATTATGTGTCTTTACTGGTCACTGTTTCTTGAAAAGCAGCTGAGATTCAGCCATAAGGACTCTACCGTGATGACCCACCTTAACCTCACAGCCTTCAAAAGGCTTTAGCTGCAAATGCAGTGTTTGGAGTAAGTTTCCACGCTCTTTATACCTCTCATGACTTTTAAATTTCAACACATAAAATCGTGGGATTTAGGAGAATGTTAATTCTTTTTTTTAATTGAAATCTTTATTGGTACATGACATATACACATCACGTATATGTACATCTCTCCACAATGAGAATTTGTACCAGTAGATGATTCTAAAAGATGGACTTTTATGTCTATTTTATTACAGAAACAAAGAAAATTCCCTTTACTCCCCCTTTTACATAGGCCTACTATCTACTTACCCCTTGGTGCAAAACAGGTAAAAACCTATCAAGAAAACAAAAACATCTTCTAATACTAAAGGAATTCTAATACTAAACATCTAAAACTAAACTTCTAATACTAAACATCTTCTAATACTATGTCCTATGTAGGACATAAAAACATATAATTGCAAGAGGCCCATTTCAAATGGTTTCTCCAAGTTTCTTACATTAAGCTGCTTGTATATTGATGGATAAGGAGACACATCATGTCATGATCCTAAAACATTTCTCCCATTACAGAAAGGTAACACATAAGCATGAGGATTTCAGTGAACTTTTGAAGGATCACTTTCTATTACCTACACATTCTTTGTCACTGCAATCATTAATGTGCAGGTCTCTTGTAGTCAGAAGGCAAGAGATTGCTGACAGCAGCATATAGAGATAAACCATATGGAGAAACTTTTGCATACATTAAAATTAATACTTCACTAGAGATACTTTGCCTTTGTGCTTCATAAGGATATCACAGAAGCTGTCTTCCCTGTATGACAAAAAAATCCTTCCCAACTACTAAATCACTAGACCAAAGTCAGTCTGACTTTTGCATTGATGCAGTATGTCCAATCCTAAATGAAAGATATGTGATTCATACTGAAAACCTCACAGACAATAGTACATCAAGGAAAACTATAAAAAGTTTCATAACTTCATGTGTAAAATATCACTTTTCCTTAATATCTGTTTTCTAAGCAAACAAGCTGATTCTAATAATAAATAAATCTGTTCATTAGATGTAGAATCCTTATTGAACTGAATTTTTATGGCTTGTCAATATACATTTGAGCTGAAACAAATTAATGATTATCAGACACTAGAGAAAGTTCAAAAGATTATATATATATATATATATATATACATATATATATATATATATATATATATATAAATGAATCCTAAGCCTTGAATCCCTAAAAGATATTTTTCATATTAGAGATAAAATAACTATGCAGTAATTTGTGGAAATATCTGTGTACACTCAGACCTGTAAATGCAGAGAAGCATTAACAGAAAGTAATCACAAGCCTGTATTTATGTTTGATCGTTTTAAGACGAAGCACGCTGTAGAAGCGAAGGGCAGCTACACAGTTTACAGTGAACAAGTCATCACTCAGACAGATGTCATTCCAGTTAAGATAACAGAGCTGCCCGTCAAATGTAAATTACCTTTCACTTCATTGATCAAAGCCAAAAAGGAGTGTTTAAAAATAAACATCTCCACCAGGATGGAAGACTCTTCCTATGATTAAAGTCATTAGTTGTCATAAATGCCGAAGTGGAGTGAAGAATTGAACACAGGCGACTCAGTCTTCATCCCTAGATAAATGACCAAATATTGCTATGTTCCTACCAGGGAAGCAGGCCTAGCCCCTGCTCACTCAAATGACTACATTTAATGAGTGGGAAAGATCTGGGTTAAAGAATAAGAAAGGGAGAGAAAAAAGAGAGCAAATCTGAGAATATAAGAAATTACATAATAAGATATTGTGCACCCTGTTGAGAAAATTAAAC
This sequence comes from Petromus typicus, assembly GCA_004026965.1. Classification (NCBI taxonomy): domain Eukaryota; kingdom Metazoa; phylum Chordata; class Mammalia; order Rodentia; family Petromuridae; genus Petromus; species Petromus typicus. Next base: position 3,358 of record PVIR01027993.1, read on the forward strand.
GAAGAAGAGCTCTTGTCCAACACTGCCACGTCTGAGCGCGCAAACTGGAGCTTTAATATATGTTTTACTAACTCAGAACAGTGTACTCTTGAGTGTTCAGCCTTTCATGGGCAAGCTAGAGAACAGCATTGAATTTCAAGCGACATCAACAAGGTATCGATAGTACGTCTGTTGATCCCGTGCTAAACAATCTGGATTAACAAATATAATATTCCATATGAAAACGTCCCTGACAAGTAGTACAATATTTACTTCCAGGTTTTATGAATCTGTGAAATTTAACCTATGTACTGAACTAGAAAACTTCCTTAATTATTAATGTATCTGGGGGTCTGTCTCCTCTGCATTTTCAAACAAATATCATTAGAGCTTGTTTTCACGAAGATGAGATGAAATTTCACAATTACATATCTATTTAATGACCATCATTTTGGAATCATCTAGAATCATCTTCTCTTTATTGAAATTAACTTTGGGTTTTAAAATTGGGTTTTTAATGTGGAATTAAGTGGTTTATCTGAACATTTCATTTAGCCAATAATAATTTCCCCCAAATTCCAAAAACTTAAAGTCGCTTATGTTCATTTAAGCTGCATGTAGCAGAAAGTCAACAAGTCAGACTTGTAGAGGCAGTCAGTTGGTTCCTTTTGCATGGGATAAGTCTGAGGCAGCTGCAAGCCTCAAGGCAGCGTGAAGACAAAATCCCCCCAGGACCCAGAATCCCTCCGCTTTGATTCCCTGGGCCCGCGTTGAGCTTCATGCTCTGTAGGACTGTTCCGTGGGCGGTGCCCAGTCCCAGGAAGCAGAAAGGGCAGCGGGATAAAAGGAAGAGATCACGGCCTCTGTCAGTTAGCTTAGAACATTTCGGGGTTTTTCATGTAATGCGCTAGCACCCTAATTCTGTAGTAAGCAGATCGGAATCACAGGGCTCTGTATGTGAGGAGGCTCAAAAGAGCTCTAGCCAGGAGCTGGGGAGCGAGACTGAAATCTGTTTTTCAGTAACAGTGTCACCACTGACAATTCTGAATAATGAGCAAGCAGCCTTCAGAACACATTTAGGAATCTGATACAGATTCACTGAACACATTAAGTGAGGACTTATATAAGACGTCTGCCTTGAGTTGTGCAGTTACAACTCTAATGTCATAGGGAGGTAGCATACACATATGTTTATCGCTCACGGTTCTGGAGGGTGGAGTGTGACAGCAGGGTGCCCGATGGTCAAGTTCTAACTGAAAGTCACTTTTCATTCTCTCCATTGCAGAGAAGAAAGAGGGACTGAGAGTCAACAACTGGCGCTCATCCCAATCATGGGTGCTGTGTACACACAACCTCATCGTCTGCAAAGAGCCCATCTCCAAATATCATCGCTCTATGAGCTGGGATTCCAACATCTGAGCTGGTGTAGGGAGCACAAATATTTAGTTTACAGTTATGCCTGTGTTGTGGTCATTCAAGAGAAAAAATTCACAAGTCCATACACCAAAGTATTACCAGTGTAGCATTATGAGTAATTTTCCTATTTTTCATTTATACTACAATTCAATATTAAATGATATTACAACTCAGATAAATGTAATTATGCAATTTCTTTTTTCAACTTGTTATTATAATTTATCTTTTATAGTTCTCTATGACCTTTTCTCTTAGATGTAACACTCATTTGTTTATAAAGTTTTCAATTATACTAAATATTAATAGCAATTTTAAGTGACGTGGATTATAAATATAACTTTTATTTCTGCATATTCTGATTTTAGCCTATTTATTCATGACTTTAAAACTGTTACATGAAATTTCTTCCATTATAACTTTTATATCTCTATGAGAAAGAATTTAAGTTTTTAGTAAGATCTATATTTTTAATGGCAAATAGTATGATTAAAATGGAACATAATAAATGCACTTTGTAAACATGCTAAATAATAAATTTTGCTAAATGATACTATACCACCTGTTTAAAATTCATGCAAACCACTCATGAGTTATTTTTGCTTTTTAGTCATTTACCATGTACTGTTCAGTACTAATAGCCTTCATTTATTGGATTTCTGTGAAGGTGTCTGTAGGCAAAATAATTCTGGAAAATGATGGGAACTGTTTAAATAATTCAGACCAAATGACCAGTCTCCCAGTTCCCAGCCTGGACGATCTGTCTGTCAGCAAGAGATATTTAAATATATCCTCCAAAATCAGCCAGCAAAAGCAATGGTCACCAACTGATATTTAACTTCTCTAATAATCATGTTATGCTTTTTTATGTGAGAATAAGAGCACACAAAGAGCAATTTTTGTGTAATTTAGAAGAATCCTTTCTAAAATCAAACAACAATGACCTCATGCCATGTTGAAATTCTTCCTTACAAAACAAGTCAGCTAAATTTCTATGATTCTACAGAATTCACACGTGGAAGAGTTCATGCCTGTTTTCAAAGGCAATCTGAAATGTTCTAAACTCTAAGAAATCAGTCTTGGATACTTAAAATGAAAGATAAGTTTGACAAGGAACAAAAAGTAAACAAGAAAAGACAATTCATGTTTTTGAAAGGATATAGGCTCGTGCACCATGTATGGCCTTTGTTGCTCACTCAGCTTTAAATAACTTATTACCAGTAAACATGGCTTCAACACCACATAATTAATTTCAATATTCTAAATTGTAAGAGTCACTTACCTGACACCTTCTTATCTAATATATGTAAATAATCTCTGCTAGAGAATTTTTATATCCTACTATTAAGACTCAAGTCAAAGTTCTTAGCACAGATGCAGATATTGTTATATTTTCTCAGGTAAATGAAATGCTCTCTGCCAATTCCCAGAGGATTCCTGGCCAATTAGAAAAATTCTGGAAATAGGGCATAACCTGTTATTAATGTACCTCATCACTGCTCCAATTTTCAGAGTAGTTCATTTCATACTCAAATGTTCAACCACTCATCCTATATCTATACTGTTTAAAAGCTTCAAGCAAGTTAATAAAGAAAGGGTAAGATTATTTTAGATTGACAGTTTTGCCAAAGGAACGAAATCTATCACTGCCAGGGAAACATATTCAAAAGTGATACAGCAGGTAAATTAAAAAGAGGGGTTGCTATAAGCAGATATGTGATTATTAGGATTACAGTTAATGGGCAGGGAGGAAATGTAGGGAATATAATGATATCAGAAAAGTATGAGAATTGGCTTGTTAGTCCTTAATGAGGAAAATGGTTATATTCCTCCAAAGTCCTATCACACTCATTGCAGTAATTCTAATTGATTGGCTGGGTTAGCTAATGAGGTGCTGTATGCTCCTGATTCTAAGCACACCTCTACTCCTATTTTATGTAGCATAGACGGATTGCAGAGTATTCTCCAGAGACTGGCAGATGTTTCGTAGATGTCACTTTAAGTCTGTGGTGCTGAAATATTGTTCTATGCTTGGAAAGCTGACAGGGAGACTATGTTGAATAGAAAATGTAGAGTTTTTCTGAAATTCTAACGCATAATAGCAGCACAGCTCATTTGAAAGAGAAAAACAATTGAGTAAACACATATTTAATAGAAGTCAGATACATGTTTCAAGTGTGACTAAGAAAATATGACACATTATCTGAGAAAACTTGCCACAAATCATTCCTTTCTTCAAAAAATCATGAAAACACAAATGACACATATCTTAGGCTAAGAAAAAATAAAAACTGAAATGATTCAAAGCATTTCAAAAGTGGGCAGGTTGGTTACTGTAAAAGGTTTGTTATTTACTATTTTCTAGAATAACTACACAGAAATTGCTTAAGGATAAAGAATATACTCAACTTATGCAGATATTCTTCTCACTTTTAATTCATAACGAGTTCCATAAAATCCATATTTTTTAAAAATTTGGAGCAGTTAGATTGCTTGACTCTGAATTTTATGCCTTGGCTTATCCTGATTCCTGACACATACAAAGTAGTTAAAATCTCTGGTAATTTTAATCTAGTATTAATACAAAAGAGAAAAGTCTGAAATTAATTGTACTGAATACTGAGATGATAAAAACCTTATTTACCCCATAAATTCAATGTTAATTTTATTTAGGCTCCATAAAATATAAGAAACTTCAGTAGAGACAAGAAATCTAAGGGATGATAGTTTATATATTCATTTATTTTTAAATACTCTAATAGAATAGAATGTTTAAATTTCTATCAATTTATCATGCACATATATATATATCTGTCAATATCAATTAGCACTGCAAATGGAAATTATAAAAATTGCATTCTCCTTTATAATTGTTTCAAAAGTGGTATAAATGTAAACATATACATAATGGAAATGACTTTAATAAATTAATATACAGAACACTTGATAAACTACTTCATTGTTTGAAGTCATTTGTTAAGTTTATTTTTTGCTTTATAAATTTAGTTAGAATGAGATATTATCTTACAGTGCTGAAATATACTAGCAACCTTTGCAGCACTTCAACAGTATATAGAGCAACACCTAGTTTTTGGACGTTTCAAGATAAATCTTTAATCCATTGCATTATCTGGCTACGTGGTGGAGCAGAGCCTTCCCAGAGGGCAAGCGCCAAGTGCAGACAAGGGCAACTCCGTGGTGGCGATCTCACGCTCTGTCTGAGCCTGGCTTATGGAGGTCTGAGCCTGGCTTGTGGAGGTCTGCAGGAAATGTCTGTCTCTCTCATGAGCAGGGAGCTCCTCTGGCGTACGGTCACTCTCTTCAGCGCTCTTGGATGGGGCTGTAAATCAACATTTCCTCATCAATCAAAGATACTAGTATCCTCTTATTCTCTAAAACATTGCTTAAAGTCAAATTCTCTGCAAATCTTTACACTGTTTTCCTTACAAATCTGACAGATTAGTAGTTGTTTCATATATTGGGTTAGTTCGGGGAAAAAAGGCTTTGAGAAATTCCAATGTGGGGAATTTATTTATTTATTTTTATTGAAATCTTTATTGGTACATTACATATACACATCATGACTGCACTCCACAATGGGGATTTGTACCAGTATAAGACAAACTTAATTCTCATTTTTCCCATAGCCCTACCCACCCACCACCCCCCTATATGCAGAAAATTTGTTTCCTTTCTTTTTTGTTATAATCTCATTATTTTTCCCCCTTCATCCTATTTTACTTTGAGTATTTTCTATTTCACAATATATAATATACAATTCTAGGACTCATTTACATCTTTATTTTCTCATACCAGAGAAAAGATACGATATTTACCTATCTGTGACCTATTTATTTCTCTTATGAGGATATCCTCAAGGTATGTCCGTTTAAGTATAAATGATTTAAATGTATGAATTTTTATGGCAGAGTAATACTCCATTCTGTAGAAGAACCACAGCTTTTTTATGTGGGAAATTTACTGGCAAATGGTGCTTTTACAAAGACTTGGGCATAGTGAAAAGGCAGCAAAGTTAGCAGACAAAGCAAGTAAACTGAGTGTAGTTACTACAGGGGATGACCCCGCTGGAGTGCTCTTAGCAATACGCTGAAAGAAATCAAGAGACCAAGGAGTAGATGTGCGCCATCCCCGAGGAGGAGCATAACCAGGAAAGCAAGAGCTCTATGTATTGCAGACCCTGGGAGGGCCGCTGCTAAGACCATCTGCAGGAGTATTTCTGCATGCGGGGAAAGGTGGTTGTGATGAAGATGAATACACAGGAGTCTGTGGTTCATTAGCAATTGACAGGAGCCAACTAACCAGAATGTGACTCTGGAGAGAAAAGTATCATTAGACGTAAAGGGAAGGAATCACTTTGAGGTCATTGTAATATGCCAACGTGGGAACTGTGGAATGGAGGTCTGGAATTTTGAAAGTCAGAACTGAATGTTCTAATTTTAGAGAAGCCAAAGGGATGATGGGAAGGAAGTGTCCAAGGAGACAGGAGGAAGTGAAGCTGTAAACATCTCAGAGGATTTTCTGACAGGAGTGGCAGGTGGAGGAAAATGCTGCAGAATGGGACACAGAAGTGAGAGTGAAACATATTTCTCTCAACTAGAAAAAGAAATTGAAATTTTGAAGAAGATTGGCTACAGTCCTGTTGGACAACACTGTGAGCTATTCATTTACTGTTTAATGGACAAAGAACAAACCTGCAAAGAGTGCTCGTTGGAACAACTTGACACCATTTTTTAAGGAAATGATGTGCTGAGAGGGACATGCAACTACCTGTGGTATTTCTGTTCAAAATGAGTCCCTGAGATTGCACCATGAGGAGACAGCAAGTTGGATGGATGAGGTTTGCAAAATTCAGAGGGGTTTCTGAAAATAACTGACCTGAGCTGCTCAAAACTGCCAGCTCAAGAAAAATAAGGGCAGATGACTAAAAAAATTAGAGCAGTAAGACAAATACACACACATTTGATGCTGAACTGGATTTTTCATGGGCAAAAACAATGACAAAATATTAGCAAAGGGACCAGGGATCTAGCTCAGTGGTTCCTGCGCCTGCCTTGTAATTGCAAGGACCTAAGTTTGATTCCCAGTTAAAAAAAAAAAAAGAAAGTGATGATTATTTGACTATGGATCATGAATTAGGTGTAACAGAGCTAATTTTCTTCTTTTCAGAATTATAGTGTAAATGTGTGAAAAGAAAGTTGTTTTAAATAACCGATTCTGAAGTAACGTGATTATTTTGGTGGAAATAAGAAGTTTCTCTGGTTTACTCTCAGTCCAGAAAAAGATACAGAGAGGTACAGTGAGAAACAGAAAGAGAAAATCGTACAAAATATAAATAATTAGTGAATCTGGCAAAGATATTAGGAACATTTCTTGCCTTTTTGTTGTAATGTTTCTGTTAGCAATTATATAAAAATAAAAGTTGCCCCAAATCCAGGAAAATGCAACACATTTTATTTCCAGAGATGAATCTCCATGTTGTGAGTCTTATTAAACCTAAAAACAGCAAAGTACGCCAATGAGAGTACTGCAGTAAAAATGCAAAAATGACTCTTGGGTGGGTGGGACACTCTTTAGAAGTGCAGTCAGCCACCATGATGAGTGCATTTCAGATGTTTCGTGCCTACAAGGTCCTCCAAAACTGTCAGAAAATAAGTTCACCAAACATGTCACAGGAAAATTCACTCACTTAAAAACTGCCCAAACTAAAAGAAGTGAAGATAAGCTCACTACAACTTATATTGACGTCATTCTCAAAGAAACACTATCAGATGTGTCTTTATTTTCTTTTGCTTCATTAAGTTTGGAAATTGAGAATGATCAACAGTACATTAATGCATCCTAGTGGTTTGGGAAGAGTCAATGTATGCCAAAAACAGGCGGTAAGAAGAAAATGATTATTGACCAGGGCGGGACTCACTCTCCAAAACTGTGAAATTGAGAACTTGTCCAAAGTTCAGAGTGAAAGGTAATGGTGACAGGGACAGAGCATTTGACAGGTGTCATTCATGTTCAGTTGGGGTCATGAAAGTTTCTTCCTGCACATTCACTGTCACACATGGCCCTATGAAGAGGCTGATGTCATTCTTTTATGTAGCTTCAAGTAATAAATTATCATATGTATTAAGTATTGGAGCTCTTTTGTACATCTCCAAGGACTTCATAGCCATTTGAGATGAACATAAATATAAACCCTGGCATATTTTTGCCAAAGTTACACACACACACACATACACACACACACACACACACACACACACACATGGCTTTCTAGTTACTGTCAAACATCCTGTGGATATTACTCCTCCTCTAAAATCAAAAGCTATTTAAATTATCCTTTTTGATACTATAATAAAATAGTTTCTTTATATGCAGGATTTTTTTAAAGGACAGCAACAATTTCATTTTGTAGAGTACATAGAAAATTGTAACTATAGATGTTCTCATATTTTTCTTTGATTCAACTTTATAACCAAAGGTTATAATTTTGGAAATAGCCTGACAAAGGCAATATTTGACTTATGGCATAACACTGACTGTGTCCATATTAAGCCAAAGTTATGAATGCAATGTTTCTGTTTTCTTTGGAAGCTAGTGTTTTCATAAAAAGTTCAGACTCAATGAGAAGTATAACTTAAAAATACATCAACTTTGATTGTAATTTTTGAGAATACAGAATCAGAACTAATGATTATCATATATGATATATCAAAAGTACTTAAAGTGATGAGTGGAAAAAATGTTGCAGACATTAGTCCACTGCGTGCTTTAATAGATTTAATGTTAAAATGTTTGGTAGACAAATAATAAAATATTAAACATTTTGTGTAAAGCATATTGATATTTATTTCTATGAAAACAATTTTTGAAGGGTTGCTTTTAAATATTTTGAAAACCTCTGTCTAAAATTCCATGATGGACTGCTTTATTTAAGGTCCTCACTATCTTTAAATACTTCAAGAACTATTTTAATTCCCAGATGGAGAACATGTTGGTTTATACACCACAAGCCTACATTTATTCTGTTTGTAACTCTCCCACCATGACAGGCAAAAAGGTTTCACAGGTTATATAAGTAATAATCATCACTTGGGTTGAAAATCCTCAGAAATACTCTTTTTTGACTCATAACATATAAGGATGCTGATGAGAGTGTTCATTTTACATGGTATCAACTTGTCATTATTTCCAATTTTTTTTCTCTCCAAGAAATGTCTAATAGGTTATTCAGGCTGCACTGTGACTTGGTCACAAAGTGGAAAGGAATGTATATAAAGCAGCCTTTGGCTTGTTCCTTGCTAGTTCTTTCTATTACTTTCTCCAGGGAAGGCAGGCAGAATAAAATAGATTTTCTGCTTTTTTACTGGCTGAATTTATGCTGTGAATCAATGTTGTTTTTCAAAAGCTCTCTCTTTTTAGTTTTAGGAGAAAAAAAGTATCTGTGAACTATCTCATTGCATAAAAAAAGAATTTGCCTTTTTAACATTTTAAAAATGTATCAATCTCTACAGATTCATTATTTGTTTATCCATTTTGCATACAATGCTAATGTACTATGAATTTACTATTGATAGAAAAAAACAGCATCAGCTAAGTGTGGAAAAGTAAATATAACTGAGCAAGCATGACAAAAATATTATTTTTAAATAGCTTTTTTCAGCTGATCTAGTAGAAAGATAATGAAGTAACAAGAGATGCTACTCTATGGTACGATCACAACAGAGGCGTGATTTTCAGGTGTTTCCTAATTCTGAAAATGATTTGCAAATAGTTCCCTTCCATCCGTGCATTAAATTTTAGGAGATTTCTGAAATTCTCATTGAAAATTAGTGCTCTTTTACTCAGAGAGCATGAAGACAAGAAAATATGTTCCGGCATGTACAAAAATATCCCTAAGTTTGGGAGATGTTTTGAGGGAATAAGAACATAAATCACTTCCTCTGCACTGGGCATGTGTGGATTTGTGTGATTTGTTTCTGAGGCTGGAACCAATTTGGTTGCCATGAAGTTGAGTGCTGGGCATTGGCTATTTTGTGATACTTTCTTCATAGTCCTTTGAAAGGAATTGTTAACACTGTTTTAAGCATCTAATATTCTCTGATTTTACGTCTGCTGGCTTGCACCGGTTCTTCATTTCTGACCTGAATTGACATGCTCTCTTCTGGCCTTCTGTGGGGAAAAGATGATGTTTTATAAGTGTACTGGATGAGGTTTGAAAACTCAGAAATAATGATGAGTGCCAAGGGCAAAATTCTAAAGTAGCTGGAGTTCATTTTTAGAAGCCACCTTTTCTTCTCTTTAGCACACCTCTCATTCTTTTTGGGATCTTCTGCCCCAGATTCAAGCTACCTGTCCTCACTCCTGTAGCAGACTCACCTCTAATACACGAGCACTTCTAATGGACTCCATTTTCTCTTCCATTTCCCTTCACTTATATGTAATTTGCTGTTTTGTATACCACTGTTTCTTAGCTAACAGTGGTTAAAAACCAATCTCATGAAGTCATCTTCCTAAAACTATTAATGGCTTATAATGTTTTAGTCCTTTTACAAATTGGTTTGGGTAAAGTATATTTCAATCCAAACAAATGAATTACTAATGAAATCTCTTGCGGAATTAAGGGCTTTTGTTCCTGAGCCAATTTTTTTTTCATTTCTTAATTTATATGATTCTCAGGTTTAACTACTTATGCCTAAGCAGTGCCTGGGTTATTTGTTTTTCCAACTCTTGTCTTATTAATTGAACCAACAGTTATAACTTTGTGTGACTTTGGAAGGGCTGAAATATATACATGAATGCATAACCATGCTCTATGCTATATCAATTTATAAATATTTTATTGAGCACCACTATGTGGCAGAAATAGTACTGGATTTTTTTAAAAAGAGAGAGTTTTTCAAAAAGCAAGTACCAAAAAGGAACAAGTTTTTTCCTTATGAAATTCATAGTAGTCTGGAGGGCAATAAGGGATACAAATAGGCGAGAACAGTACACTGTGCTGAGGAGACAAAGGAACGAAAGCAACGTTGATGCTGTTCAAGAGAGCCAGTGTCTAAAGTCTACGAAGCAGCTCTATGCAGAACATAGGCATTGGGTTAAGTAGATGCTTGAAGAAATTGTGAATGTGAGCAATATGAAGGAGCCAGGGGCTGTCCACAGTGAGCTGCCTACTGTCCCTTCAGGAGGAGATGGCTTCCTTGCAGGAGGCTGGATGCTCTCCACAGACAGAACGAAGCCACCTGTTCTCCAAAACCACTGCCTGCCCTGGGCAGCTTCATGGCTGAGCGGTGCAAGGATCGGCTCAGTTTCAGAACCCCACTGGCATTAGCTGAGATTTATTTTTAGGATATGTGAAAGGGAGCTTCTCTCTTTTCCAGCCCAGATTTCTCATTTTCTGTTCTGTAAGTGTTGAGTAACAACTGCTATACATTTCTTGGACAGTACAGAGGACATTTGTTAACACACTTTTTTTAATCGAAATCTTTATTGGTACATTACATATGTGCATCATGATTGCACTCCAAAATGGGGATTTGTACCAGTATAAGACACAACTTAATTCTCATTCTTCCCATAGTCCTACCCACCCTACGACCTCCCTATATACACAAAATTTGTTTCCTTCTTTTTTGTTATAATCTCATTATTTTTCCCCCTTCACCCTTTTACTTTGAGTATTTTCTATTTCACAGTATATAACATACAATTCTAGGACTCATTTACATCTTTATTTTCTCGTACCAGAGAAAAGATGAGACATTTACCTATCTGTGACCTATTTATTTCACTTATGTGGATATCCTCAAGGTATATCCATTTAAGTATAAATGATTCAAATTTATCATTTTTTTTTTTTTTTACTTTTGCCCCAAGATGAAAGGTAAATTCCATGAAGATTCAACAGCTTACCTTACTGGCAAAATTTTAGAAGTGGCCTGGGGCCTTTTAAGCATCTTCCTTGAGGAGTAACAATGTACTACATGTTGTAACTCCCACCCCAAGGTGAGAAGTACTATGCCAAAGAGACGTAGGACTCTTTGGGATCTTCAGGGACAGGTCTCACATCTAGTCACATGGGCACAGTACCACGATCCATGAACCAGGAAGAACATAATCCTGCTGCTTTCAAGTAGGATCAAGTAGGATGAGTGGAATAAAGCTCCCTGAAGTCATCTAGGTTGTTGTACAGGTAGCCCTGCCACTTGGCCCATATAAAGCAGGACATTCTATGACAAGAGAAGGTACAAATACTGGAAGAATTCACTATGTCAACTCTATGGCACTTCCCAGTGGGAGAAATAGTATAGATCCATAAAGTTAAATAACAAGGTGATCTTCTTTTGAAAATGTTACCACCTGTATAGCAATGCCTGGAGTGTCACTCAATTCTGATACTGTCTATATTCTGAGAAACACCAAAACCCTAAATTGTGTGAGCCTAATACCATGCTACTACAATATGGAAGTGATACCATCATGGTCAGCCTGAGGAAGGCCATGTTCAAAATGCAAAATCAAGTCACACAACCAAGTGATCCAGACCCACAGGTCATCCTCCACGTTTTCTCTCCACTCCTACCTGGCCACATGGGGGGGGGGGAGCAGGATATGACCAGAGAATGGAGGAGGAAGGACAGACAAGCTTGATTTGTGAACATATTGGCTCAATAGGTTGGTGTCAGCTATTAATGGTTGTATCTTCCCATGACCATTATAGTAGATGCTTGTAAAAACTTGCTTCTGTGTAAATTAAAGCTGAAGCAATAGCATGAACTTGCAGCAAACATTTTCACTGAAAAGGAGATGTAGGCCACAGCACTAGGCAAGTCACTGAGACCAGGAACAGGAGATGAGGGAGAAGGAAATGTAGAATGGTGGGCAGAAGAAAGTGATGATATCAGCTGCTTCTGTGAGAAAGCCCTGGAACCCTGAAGCAGGGTTTTGCCCTATTGGTCTTTTCTCCTAACATTTTCACAGGCAAGTTCTCCAAGTCTTCAGAGTAGCCGTTCACTTGGAGTAGATCTGAGAGACAATAATAGTAGTTATCATGGACACTATGATGCGATTTCCCTTCAGAATTTGGAGAGTCGGCTGTGGTCCCTTTAGGAAAGGGCCTGCTGAGGAAAGTCACTTCCCTCCCTGAGGCAGCAGAATTCAGTGATGGGCTGATACAGAGGCATCACACTCCCAGGGTCCCTGTGGCCTGAAGACTTATTGAAATTGCACCTGTCATAATTTTTTAAATATAGTCAGTGCCTCAGAATCCATTTTCCACCTGATGTAAGTTGTTTAGAACTAGTGGTCTCCTCTTTTGACCTTGTTAAAACTCACGTGGTTGTTCATACTATATTCTGTTTGTTCTCCTCCTTGTCGACCCACAGCATGACACGCCCCAAGGTGCAGTGTTGAAACTTACTGACTAGTGTCTGAGTCAAACCCACAAACTCTCCCATCCTACCTGAGCTATGTGTATGTGAGCGTGTGCCCACGTGCATGTGCAGGAGTCCAGTTTGAACTTGCACTGAGCAAATATCATTGGTTTGGCTTGTAAATTCAGCTATTGATTAAAATTATAAGTCATTTCAAGGCCTAATAGTGATTTGGTAATTGATCTTTCAGCTGTTGTATGGAGATGGACTTCCCTATGACGATGGACACAATTGAGATGTCAGTTATCAAAAAGGCTGTGATATCTCTAATAGCAGGGAAATACTAAGGCAGAGGAACTGCCACCCCATGCAGCCATTCTCCAAGATGAAACCAGCTAAAATACCAAGTCGGCTCATTAGCTCTGACCCACAGCAGAGCACAAGTGGCTGGTGAACTATGACCTGTCCTCACAGAAGTCCACAGCTACTCCCCTTGTAACCTGGCTCAGTAGTGCATTAATCCTGCCCTTCCGTACATCTTCCTTCATGCCCCCTTGCTGTGTTGTACAATCATAATGACCAGCTAATCTATAGTCTATGGTCTTAGCCAGGAGAGTCAGAGAAATTCTTTAGCCAGAAGAGAGCTAATATCAATGCCTGGCCCCTCATTTGTTATCTTTTCTTATTCTTTGTGTGTTATTCTTTCCTCCCCTGCTGTATGTTCAGTCAAGTGAGCCAGCAACCCTGGTAACTGAACTAAACTGTATCACCAAATCTTCCTTATTTTTTGAGATACAGATTCAATAAGTTGCTGAATTGCCAAGATTGCACTTGAACCTCTGATTGTCTTGCTACAGCCTCCATGAGTGCTGGCAGTGGAGGGTCTGCACACCCATGCCTGGCTCCACATGGCCTTTTCAAATAAACTAATCCCCAGTGACTGTGGAGGCTTAACAGAAGCCATCTGCGGACCTCACCCCAGATGCAGCCGTGGACCCCCTTCCTCCCTCCTCACTATGGAGGGCATTCCCTGCCCCCTCTCATTTCCTGCTGCCCTCTGTCCACATCCCTGGGCTTTCTTGGGCCATTTCTTCTGTTTCTTGTGTTTTGCTTTCACTTTCTCATGGTATTTCCCCAGACCATTACAATCAAACTTAACTTCTGTTTGATCCAGGTCATTTAAATAAATGCTTCACTAACTGGAGGAAAATAAACTGGACACAGATGGGATCAGATGGGACCAGAGCCGGTGGGGCACCTGCTAGCATGAACCAGAGTTCTAACTTCTGTGGAAGTGACACCGGGTCCCCGGTGAAATGCTTTGGCATTAGGGAACTTCTAGGATCAAGATTTCCATGGAAGGCAAATCAAGATCCAGAAATCACTCCCATCGCTCTCTAGTGAGGGGAAACTGAAGCTCATGGCCAGTCAAAGGACAAACCTCAAATCTAAATGCGAAAGAAGCTCCAGCAATAGAAATCAAAACAATGCGACCATTTTCATCCACTATCCAATCCTACCTTCCATTTCCAGAAAAGTTCCTATTAAAATTCCTGCATACTACAGTCTATCAGTGGGTATTTCATGACATAAAACATATAACTGTATTCTTTATTGCTAAAGCTGATTCCCTCAGATCTGGAGTCTCTTTCTCTGCCTGTCTGCTGTAGACAACCTAGTTGTGAGTACAGAGAACCCACTTCAGGTGACAGAAATTTTACTCACGGTCTTGTTGTCTTTTACAGATCATTTACCACCCACCTCCCAGTCTGCTCTGGCATATATGCTAAATTTTCTAATTGGTTTCTATCTTTGTACATTGACTGATTAATTGACTGATTGATTGATTGATTGGGGTACCAGGAATCAAACTCAGGATCTTACACTTGTGAGGCAGGCACAGTGTCACCGAGCTAAATCTTTTTGGCCCTTCTTCATCCTTTTAGACTTGACTTTCTCAGTATTAGAGCTCCAGAAGAGAGTTACAAAAGACTGTCATGAGGTTGTCTTCACACTTTTTTGTAGGATACTTTCATTGTTCTCTGACTTCCCAAAGAAGTTCTTTGACAAACCTTCAGGACAGAAGCACTAGGCAAATATGAGGCCCTACCACATCTTTATTATAAATCTCCAATATTCTTTGGGGAATCAATGTTCATCAGCTCCACAAGTGTTCTTAAGTCTGCTTCCACTAAATTCTGCAAATACTTAGAAGCTCTTTATAAAGTCTGCTAAAGACTATACTGGCAGAGTGCTTGCTAGTGTTAACATTTTTTGTTTTTAAATTTTTATTCTTTGCGTGTGTAGAATAAATAATTACCTATTAAGATAATAAAGAGAAATCTGAAAATTCTTGAGACAGCAATACTGAAGCAAAAAAGAATATTTAGAGATGATATAATAAAGAAGAGAAAACAATAATGGTATAATTTTAAAAGTTAGCAAAAAAAAAATACCCACTACACAAAACTTCCACATTTTGAAATGTGGTGGTTTCAATGACAGGAAACAAACAGAATGTTTTGGGTATAATTATAACAAAAATAGAGTTCTAAATATAGTGTGCAGAGTGGTTGGATAAATACTGTAAGTTCAGTAAGATAAACAGCAACACTTTTACACTACAGCTTTATTAATATCTCTTTTAAACTAATTTGGCTGGTGCTTAAAAAGACTGAAGAAAATATGTGCTTAGAAACAGAAGAGTAATGAAGTATCGGACCCAGGTCACTGCCGCTGTTCCATCAGAATAACCCAAGTGATACGGCAGATTGTGACAGCAATTTTGGACACTAGTATTCGGGGACCACTTCCTAAAACTTTTGAAATGCAATTCGATCTACGGGACAAGAGACCAACGTTTTAATGCTATATATTTTTAAAATAACAACTCCATTCTTAAAAGGAAAATGTCTGCCAGTCCTTTGGATACAACTTGTCAACTAATAACTGAAGAAATCCTGTGTGATCAAGGAGAGATTGCATTAATCTGCTCATGTTATTTGTAACTGCACCACGGTGTTGGAAATAAGATTCCCGAGACGTGGATGGCAGAACTCATCTTGTATTACTCTCTCCTGGCACCGACTTACATTGCTGATAATTTGTTTGAGTTCTATCACTGCTCCTCACCTACTCTCCTCATAATACCTGAGGTTACTTCCTGATCTATAGACTCTCTCTGGCTCGTCTCACCTCATTTTCAGAGGCCCATTTACCACACACTCAGATCTGTGTCTCTACTCTGACCTCCATTCTGAACTCTAGATTTCACATCCCACTGCCCCCAAATACATCTAACAGAAAAGCCCGTGGGCAACTCCATTTCCATGCGCACAAACCAAACTGAGGACTGTGTATCCCTTCCCCAACCTCTCTCCCAAAGGTTGTTATTCCTGTGGACCTATTTCATTCAGCAACACAAAACAAACCAATTACATTTCCACTTATTTTTTTAATAGCTTTTCTGTTCTTCCTATACCAACTAAACATTTTTTCCATCATTTGTTCCGCAGGTTTATTAGACTGTGGTAGCTCTTCTAACAGTTCATCCTCTCTATGGATCTCTTTTCTGCAGTCTCCTCTGAACCAACTGATATACAAATCCTTTACAAAAAGAGACATCATTGTTGTTTTGCATTAAATAAAACCCAAAGCACAGTTGTGACTGACGATTTAATGCCTTATATAGCAGTGCCCACTTTGATCTGATTGCCTGTTGGCATCACCTGCCATGTACCTACTTACACCTGTGGGCCTCTGTGAATCTTCTTTCTGCCTGTGAGATTTTGTCCTTTTTATATTATTAAACTCCTTAAATTATAGTTGAAACCTTCAAGCTACCACCTGTGTGAAACCATGCTTCTTTGCAAAGTACACTCAACACATTCCTAAAATGCAAAAGGCCAGACTGTACTTTATGTCTGTCTCAAAGAATCCGTCAGATAACAATCACTTTTATTTGCCTCTTTCAAACTTATTGGAAGACAACATGACATGGAACTCATTTGTATTTTTTATATTTAACAAATTATCTGGTTTATACTACATGCTCTTTATGTGCACTGAAGGCCTAAAATTATTATCTAATATAGAAACAATAAAGGTATTGCAAAGTTAACAATTTGGTTGTTGTAATGACCAGCTACACTCAAAAAGATTTTCCCTCAATCTGGGAACTTAGCTCAGTGGCTCCAGTGTCTGGCTGCCAAGCACAAGTTCCCAAGTTTGATCCCCACTGCCACATACCACAGTTCTGGGTATGGTGGTTCACACCTGTAACCCCAGCACTGGGGAGGCAGAGGCAGGAGGACTGCCATGAGTTTGAGGTTAGCCTGGGCTACACAGTGATCTCAGGGTCTTTCACTCAAATATTAAAATTCAAAATCAACTCTGGTCATCTCCTTTATCCATCTTGCTCTTCATACCCTTGGGTGGCCCACGTGTTTCCAGTTTCATTCCCAGACAAGGTCATTACATCCTTATTCCCTGCTGCTCACAGTGTCTTTGTGTGCTCAGCTGCTTTCTCACGCCATATTCATCCTGTCCCATCCCTGTGACAGGCGGCTTCCAGATACATTCACAATATAGTTTACTATTTGCAGAATTCAGTAGCAAAAGAAAAAACATTTTAATTTCACCATAGTGATTCATTTACATGAGTATGTCCTTTGATAATTACGTATTTTGTAGAAAATATGTTCACTTAAACTTTCAAAACCTGCAAAGTACATAAATATTGATTAATATACACATAATAGAAAATGGCTGTGGGCAGACCTTAACATTTGCATTTCTACTCTGTAAAATTGAATTAATTTGGTGTTACTTTCTTGATCATAGGCTTTACCTAAATTTCACATTTTTAACAGATTATACTGTATCATAATCGGTGTTGATATACAAACATAATTTTCTCTTTATGTTCTTAAAAGAATGACTTAACTTTGTTTACTATCCATGTTTTACATATAATGAAATTGGCTTATTTATTAGCTGTATCTTAATTTTGCCTTTACTTATTTTCATATAATTCATCAGTTATAGTTAAAGAAATTAAAATTTAAATCTGTATCAGAAATAATGGAGTATTCAAAATAAGAAGCCAGTACTACTTCAACTTCTTAACTGATAAATGTCATAAGTTTATGGTACTTCACAATGTTCAGTTTTCTGTTTAGTGATGATAAGCACACTTACTATCATTTATTTTTTGTATAACTCCTAACAATGAAAATTTCTAAATACATTTAGATGGAAATAATAGTAAAATTTAGAATAAATGTTATAGCAGCTTATGAAAAATTATTATCTCAAATAATCTATACAATATATCATCAAAAGTATTAAAATAACATACAACTCCGAATCCTACCCATTCATTTATAATGAGATTATGATAAGTTAATAGCATTGAGGCTACCAAACTGGCGGTCTCATTTTCCACTATAATGATTCAAATGTAAATAAGTAAAACATTCATCTTATGAAATATGCAAGCATTTCTAATGAGGACCAATGAGTGTCTCAGTTTAATTGCTTCATTTTAAATCACTATACAATCATGTGAGAATATATGCATAATTTGTGTACTGTAATTACCTTTTAATGCAAGTAACATGTATAGCATCTTCATATTTCATTTATTCTTCACTCTACTTATACCTAAGGGACAACAGGATGCATCTGAAGAAGTTCCATCCAGGAGAGGAAGGCTGCAAGTTCATAACAATAACCTTTTAAGAAAAGGTTAATGTGGTCCTCCACGGTTAATTAGAGTTCCCAGTAGTCTACTTCATAATTAAGGGGATGTATGCATTTTATCTTCTTTGTCACATTATCTTACAGTCCCTTTGTGCCAGCCTAAGGGTTCTAGCATAGATTCTCACCATCCAGAGCTTCATGTACTTTCATGTAAACAAAAAATGTGTCCATCTTCCGAAATCAATATCGTTCCCTAAAATGTAATGTTTCTTCATTTGCATTAATTCCCATGACTTACACCACATTTAGAAGGCAAGGTTAGACAGTTATAAACTCACTTATAAAGAGTGGCCGCAGTTGTGTTCTTCTTCACCTGTTTAGCACCCTACCCCCACCACAGATATCACTATCAAAATATTGTTTTAACTTGATAGATAATATCTTGATGGCACAGTCCTACACATTTATGCAACACAAAATCTCTCCCTCTCCTACCACAGATACATCTTGTTTTGGGCCCTCCTCATTTCTTAATAAAGGATTAGTCATAAGT